>JAGFNX010000258.1:0-76298 GCA_017657125.1 Scopulariopsis brevicaulis
TTTTTTTTTTTTTTTTTTTTTTTTTTGTTTCCTTTCCTGTTTGGATCATTGACAGCGTGGAGTGGGCAACGAGACTACCGGTGTATCGGTTAGGAAGAATGGTAGAAAGCACTAGTGCGATAGAGAAACATCTCCTTTTCCCTTTCCTTTCTTTTCTCTTTCCTTTTCTTATTCTTTTGAAACCCTGCGTTTCCTGGTATCGGTACATTGGTCGGGGCATGCCTGCATGGCGGTGTGTTACATGAAGCAGGGGGGTTCATTTGGCAAGGCGAAAAAAAGTGAGGCGAACGAGCGGGATGTGGCTGGGTCTTTGGGGAAATTTCTGTCTTTCATTTCGGCGTGTTTGCGTAGCGGGAGGCGGGATGAATTGGCGGGAGTCTGGGTATACGGCGTGTGGTTTTTCTCTTCCTGCGCGTGTACTCAGCGCACAACACGTTCGATATACAGTACATCTGAGGGGTGAGATCTGATTATCTGACCGTGGTGTTACTGCTGCTCTTGGTCTGATGTTTGGATCCGTGGGGTGAGAGCGTGCCATGTCCATTTCCGGCGGTGGAGATTTGCTCTGCCAAGGGACCAGGGTACGTTTTTTGGAGCCGGCGCTAGTTGTGAGACCCGGAGTCGGACGGGACGTGCATGCGCCGGCGTCACCCTCGGATGGGTGAATGCCGAGGTGGTAGCGCGACTCACACTCTGGGGCGAAGTCGCGTGGTGAGGCCACATGGCACGGGCCCGGGACGGATGGCCCCCTGCCACTATCATGGTGTCCTCCAAGGGGCGCTGGATGCCGAGGATGCCTCGTGGGCCATCACCAAGCGGGCCGACGACGACGGCGCTCCTGCACCCCGACACGCACCGCAGCAATACGACGTAAATTGCCGACGGACGACTCCCGGGTGTGAGCGGGAGTGGGTTCGGCGCCCCGCCTGGTCGCCCCTCCCGAGCTCGGTGCGAATACGTCGTACCGGGGTGGCTCCACCGCATGTGCTCGCCTCGCCTTGGCGTGGAGGGGCATCATCCACCGCGAGCTCGAGACTGCGAGACTCTGTGTTGCGACATTTCTGAGGGTAGGGTGATATATCGCGTGTTCTTTATTGTTCGAGGCGGACGAGATGGGGTTGCCGCGTGCACATGTTCCGCTTGGCTGTTTCATCCAGCATGTGCCGTGTCCGGAGGTTAGGGTTATCTTCCCGCATGGAATGTACACTGAGTACCCCCGGCGTTGGGATTCACTCAAACAAGAACACCGACCCAGGGGAAGATGACATCATCACGGACGACAGCCCTACGAGTGACGTGAAGTAAGCGGCTTCAAGTCAGCTACGGCTGAAGATCCACTTGGTAGGGTTAACCGACGACGCTCCTTACCCTAGCCGCTATGAAAAGGAAAAACAGCCAGCGCGTCACTTCTTTTCTACCCACCGGAGAACCAACCTCCCTGGCAGGGGGTTCCTCCCAACAGGAATCTTACTGACTGGATCCTAGGAACCCGTCGTAGTACTTGAGGTCCTCAGAGCATCATGTCCGGTTCCCGGACCCTGCATCCCCTCTCTCTTTGAGAACACGGGAGGTTCCTTGCCGCTGGAGCAGTTCATCGCTGATAGGTGGGAGACTACTTTTACTCTGGTACGTGTTTTCTACATGGTGGTGTGGGGCATGTCCTGGACGAAACATGTTTGAAACTGGCTGTATTTACTAGCCAGTCTATGTAGCTGTGAATATCACGGGCCCGTTGGATCATGGATACATGGCACTATACGAGGGTCAAGTAACAGTGTGGAATAGATCAAGCTTCCCTGCGCCACAGCTCTTATACGCGCCTCGCCAACTACAGCCCAATACAGCTTGAACTCAAGTTCATGTGCAACCTCTATCGTCCTTGAGTTGAGTTGTCTTCGCGCAACTAACCTTGCATCTATCTTGACATCATCGGGTTGTAAGACGCCCCCAAAGAGGGAACAATGACGGGTTCCTGGTAACACGGTCCAGTCCAGTAACGGCGTACAAGTAAGACCGATCATTGGATTATTTCAGGGCAATGAAAGGCCAGTTTTCGGGAGCTTGTATCTCAAGAACGCAGTTGATTGTTGCCCAGATTAGCAGATTTGCCAATCGACGAGACCCACGCACTGGTTTTCTTCCAGGATCCAACCGCTTGGGGGGATGGCGTTTCTATTTCATGACGACCCCACTGACTTCTTTCAAGCACCCTTTCTCGGTGAGTGCGGGCCAGGCCTTGTCTGATGGCATTACAACTTAATGAATGGAATCCGATAGCAGCTCGAATCCCAACTTTTAGAACCAAGAGGGAAATCCATAGTTGCCAAAGTTCTCGCAGAAACCATCGCCAATCCCGAATCCCGCCCCGCTATCGCTGCGTAATACGTCGTACACCTGGGCGGAGCAAGCGAACTTACGTAGCCCAACCAATTCCCGACGAACGCCAAGACCCGCCGCTTCCCCCTCTGATTGGACGCATAAAAAGGCCCACGCGGCCAGCGCAAAGATCCCGGTGGGTCACCGCCCAAGGCCGCACACCTAAACCCCGATTAGCAGCTGCCCAGCCCCACTAAATCAGGCATTGGCTCCCCCCCTGGCGGGCGTCCCTGCGCCATCCCAACCCGCTGAGCGTGCGGGCTCCCCGCGATACGCGGATAGCACGCGGGCGCTGTCCCCTCCGCGGACCAAGCGTCGCACCGGGTTGCGTCGCCACCGAAATACGGTGGGATACGGAACGACGATCCCAGAAAACCTGTATCCCGGCTCCCATAAAGGGGCGGCCCCTCCTGCCATGTTTATTTCCTGCTGATTCATTTTGTTAGTCGGGCACGAATTGATTAACCATGGCGAAGATAGACACCGACGTTCCTCGGGCGTCAGCGCCAGCGCCAGCGGGGAACGACCCCGCTGGGGCCTCGACTTCATCGCCTGATACACCGACCTCCGCCTCGCGACCGCCGTCCGTCCTCAACATGAGGCTACGAAGCTTATCCAGGACGTTCGAAGAGTCAGATCTACCGGGCGGATTCCTCGCTGCGACGGGCTCGATCGCCTCGTCGGTGATATCCACGCCCGGCACACACAGGAAGGGCTCCGTTGCGGGCAGAGATGCGGGGAGCACCTGGCTGGGCTCAGCTACGGGCGGGGTCTCGTCCCCCCAGGAAGCAGACGAGCGCGCGATCGAGCTACCACTGCTACCGGGAGGGACGCAGGCCGGCCCTACGGAAGAGGGGGCGGTGAGCGGTCCCAGGCGTGATACCGTGGGAACCTCAGACCAAGGAACAATCCGCGAAAGGGAAAGGACAAGCTACGAAGAAGGCGACGGCCTAGTGACGGCTGTAAGCAAATCCGCTAGCACGACCGCCGACCCCGAAGGACCCCCCCGCCGGACCGACACCGCGCCCTTCGACAACGGCTACCACTTCCCGCCTTCCCACGGCTTCTGGGCCTCCTTCAAGCTCGGCGCCGTGGCGTTCGGCAAGTTCGCCATCACGCCGCTCGGCTTCCTCGTCGTCATCTACGGGCTCCTGGTCGTGGCGTTTGGCGGCCAGATCTTCCTGCTTCTTTGCAACGCCGCGCCGGCGATGTGCCACCCTACCTGCGACCATATCGACTCGCCGCGGCGGAAGTGGATCGAGTATGACTCGCAGATATTGAACGCGCTCTTCTGCGTCACGGGATTCGGGCTTGCGCCGTGGCGGTTCCGGGATTTGTACTTCTTGATGCGGTATAGAGTGCGCAAGGACGAGCGGGGGTTGAGGAGGCTGGCGGGGATCCATCGGGGGTGGTTCCGCCTCGCGGGCTCGCAGGATCTGCCCAACCATCTCGGGCCAAAGGACATCGAGGGCTCGTTCGACGAGAGCATGGCGTCCTCGGTACCCTACCCCACGACATCCATCCCCGACGCGCCTCTAACAGGCTCCCGCGCGCCGCCCACGAAGCTCTGGAAACTGGACATGATGATCTGGGCTCAGTGCTGGAACACCATCATGCAGGCCCTCCTCGCGGGCTTCATGTGGGGGATGAACAGGTACGACCGGCCGAGCTGGTCAACGGGCCTGTGGGTGGCGCTCGCCATCATTTTCGCGGCCGTGGGCGGGCTCATCATGTTCTTCGAGGGGAAGAGGGTCAAGGGGATCGAGGGGGTGCCACTTTCCGACGCGGACCGGGAGAGGCTAGCTCGCGATAGGGAGCTCAATATCCCGCACTATGTGAGTTTGGACCGTCCCTTTTCGTGTGTGGGCTTCTTGAGTATGTTGCTAACAGGGACTTTTAGAATAATATCAAGGACAAGAAACCGAAGCCGAAGAAGGAGAAGGATGTGGAGAAAAGATGACGGGGTATCTCTGGGCCATCAGCAACATTTTGGGCATTACTTTCTGGGGTAATTTCTACGTAATCTTTGGTCTTTTGGTAAAAGCGAGCGACTTGCAAGCAACAGCGATTGTTTCTTTGCGCAGTTTTGGAAAGCAGATACCCAGGTCCCTTGGAAAGGAGGCGAAAGTTAGAATCGGCCGACTTAATTCCCACGTACACGCATTCAATAGACGAGGTAGATGGATAGCTTCCAATACTCAGCCTAATGAAGGCGTCAATAGACGCTCCGAGGAATGTGTGCCACCCAGCTTAATGGCGGAGTTCAGTGTTTCTTGGCCAGTGTTCCGCATTCGCAGCAGAGGCCGGCCGCTAAAACGAAGGCTGTGGGGAAGCGAGCTAGCGGCCCGCTATTGTGCCCACATGACTCAATAAGGCGCGAGGGAGGGGGGAGCTGAGTGGGGCCTGCGGACAAAGGGGTACTTCGGCGGACCCCGACCCACGCTGACGTCCCTTGTTCCGGTCACAGGTAGGCTTATCGCTCTCGGGTATCAAGTCACGGTCAGCACCGGGACTGACCTCGACACCTCCTCTTCTCTTCTCTGCTCCTCCAGACACCTTCTTGAGTATTTTCGTTAGACGTACGGGTTGATGCATCGTCGATAGAACTGCCGCGTCGAGCTTTTCATTCCCCCGACCCCCAACTAGTCCTCGCCATGGCGTCCAGGGCCGCCATCCCGTTCCTGGTGGCCATGATGCTGGTGACGGGCGTCTGCAACACGCTCCTCACCAAGTACCAGGTCCGTCCCTCTTCGTCTATCCCCTTTCCCGCCTGAACCCTCTCCCGCTGACTTGCCCCCAGGACAACCAGTGCGCCCGCGACTGCGACAACCCCGACCCCTCCCGCCGGCGCTACTTCCACCAGCCCGTCCTCCAAACAGCCCAGATGTTCGTCGGCGAAATGGGCTGCTGGCTCGTCATCGGCGCCGGCGCCCTCTACCGCCGCCTCGCCTCCAAGAACGCGCACCCCACGGCCGCAGGCTACGAGGCCGTCAGTACGAACCCCGCCGACGTCGACGCCGACGCCGATGAGGCCGCCGGCGACGACCCCAGCGACGACACGGACGTCGGGCCCCCACTTAAGGAGGACAACACCTTCAAGGGCCACCGGATCCTCCTCCTCGCGATCCCCGCCGTGTGCGACATCTGCGGCACGACGCTCATGAACGCGGGCCTCCTGATGGTCGCGGCCTCGATATACCAGATGACGCGCGGGGCCCTCGTCCTCTTCGTCGGCCTCTTCAGCGTGCTTTTCCTCCGCCGGAAGCTCTTCCTCTACCAGTGGATCTCGCTCGTCGGCGTCATGACCGGCGTGGCGGTCGTGGGGCTCGCGGGCGCGATATGGCCCGACGACCAGAAGAAGGCGCATGCGGAGGACGCGGCGGACGCGCTGCTTGCTATCGTGGGGGTGCTGCTCATCGCGGGTGCGCAGATCTTTACGGCGACGCAGTTCGTGACGGAGGAGTGGTTGCTGGAGAGGTCGACGATTGAGCCAATTCATGTTGTGGGGTGGGAAGGCATCTTTGGGTTCGCAGTTACGACGCTGGGGATGGTGGTGCTGCATCTTATCATTGGGCGGACGGAGGCGGGAAGGTACGGGTACTTTGACATGGTGGAGGGACTGAGGCAGGTTACGAGCAAGAAGGAGCTCTGGGGTTCCAGCATCCTCATCATGATAAGCATCGGGTGAGTCCATTAACCAACCCCCCCCTTCTCCCGTCTTAGCAACAACAGCATACTAACCCAGCCCAGCGGCTTCAACTTCTTCGGCCTCTCCGTAACCCGCACCGTCAGCGCGACGTCGCGCTCCACCATCGACACGTGCCGCACGCTCTTCATCTGGATCGTCTCGCTGGGGCTCCGCTGGGAGACGTTCAAGTGGCTGCAGGTCGTGGGCTTCGCGCTGCTCGTGTACTTCACCTTCCTGTTCAACGGCGTCGTGAACCCGCCGTTCAGGTGGCTGCAGACGGAGGAGGAGCCGGAGGAGCTGCTGCCCGAGGAGCCCATTGAGCATCATTGAGCATCGTTAGGGTTGGGGTGTTGGCTGTTGTAAGGTGGGAGGTGAGGTTGGGGTCGAGGGGGGTTCTACGAGCTTGGGTAGCAGAGTTGGTGTCCGGCGTCTTGGTTTCTTGGTTTCTTGGGTTTTCACTCTTTAGTTTGTGCTTTAGATGATTGCTGTACTAGAATCTGAATGGTACTTGACTTGCATAGGGATGCGTGTCACGGCATCTTCAGTCTCGCACATCCAAAAGTGACCTGCACATACTTGTAGAGTTCAAAGTCGGTCCATATAGGGAAACAAACGCAAGAGTTCGTGATTCCAATAAGACAAAACAAGCATACCATGCGCCCATCCTAATCCTAAACCGCCGTGTCCGTACCCCGAACTCCCCAAACTCCCACTCGGCTCCGTCCCCGCCCCGTTACCCCATCACCCGAGCCATCCCCCAATAAAACCAAAAAGGCCGACTCCAAGAAAAGAATACCAGCATCAAAAAGGGGGGAAAAAACGAAAAGAGGAGATACCGAGGGGCCCCAAAAAATCAACTAACATCGCAAAGCAGCTCCGCCTCGAGGATGAACTTGCCCTCCTTGTACCTCTCGGAGGACTCGAACGCCTTGTCGTACTTCCACCCCACCGTCTCCTTGCACCCGCGGCACGAGATGTCGCGCACGATGTGGCGGCCCGTCGTCATTCCGCGCTCGTTGGGCTCGCCCGTCTCGATGTTGACAACTGCGTTGAAGAGGTAGGCCTTTCCGTGTTGGCCGCGGAAGTTCTGGCGGGATGCGTGAGTTGGGTGTTGGGTGTAAGAGTGGGGATGGGTGGATAGGGGAGGGATAGGGATAGGGATGAGATGACGATGCTAGGATGGGATGGGGGAGATGGGGAATGGGGATGCTCACCTTGCTTATTATGTCCTCGTTGTTCGCGAGGTGCGCCTTGCAGTTCTTGCACCCGTAGACACTGTTCCCCTCCAGGTAGGTATTGTACGTGAGCCCCATCGTGGCAACCGAGCTCCGCTCAAGCTGTTGTCGCAAAGAAACAATAGTCGCGCCAAGACAAAATGGACTCCTCGTATCCTTTCCGTCCTCGAAAAAAAAGCCGATGACTTAAGATAGAACGCGAATCAGGGGATTGGAAAGAGAGGGATATCCGACCGGTAGGTTCGGGGGAGGAGGAATGATGTGACGTCGGGTTGAGATGGGGTCGCCCGATGGGAAGCTCGGGTGAAGCGTCCAGTGGGGCCCGGTGAGGTTCCACAGGGGGCTCGGCGCGCCTGAATGGGGGCGGGGGGGTGAGCTCCTGGCGGGGTTGCTTGCCGAAGGCTGGATTGGGTTAGGAGGGGGTCACGGGCGGTGGTCCTCTGACGGGCTTACGTGATGGGCACCAATCATGGAGGTTCACATGGGTTGCGTCGCGGGTGTCACTGCCTTTCTTTCACCGCTGTTGTCGTTGGTCGGAGGCCGTGGCATCTGCGAAACCTCGCATGCATGGAGCATATCTCCGTACAGCTCGTAATACTTCTAAAAAAATCTCGACCAAGGTTAAGAACCTGCCCAAGGCCCGAGATAGCGGCAGGCATCCAGCTGTACCAACGACCGGTAGCTCCAAGCGGGGATAGAGCTCCAGGCACCAGCGAAGCCCTTCTTGGCTCCGGCGATCCCGTCCACCGTGAAACAGTGGCTGATGCCGAGATCTCCCATCCGTATATGCATGCTCAGACAGGGAAGACCGTCGACCCGCCATGATGAATGACGGTTTGCATCTGCGTCACATCATTATCCCTTCCAGGAAGGTGCAAAAGGGGCCTTCAGATCCCCGACATACACTGCTGGGAATATACCGACACATGCTCGAAGAACTAGCGACTGGAATGCCAGCCAAGGCAGCACATAGCATTCCTCGCCAACATCCCTTGACACTGAACAAGCACAGCTTCAATGTCGATCATGATTTATTTGGATTTTTTTGATCCCCCATCTACATGTCCCTAGAAAATAAACGAAAGGCAAAACGAAGAAAACACCCCCAGATATATATACATTTTTCGAAGAAATAACACCCTTCAACAGGCCAAGGAGCGAAAACAAGAAAAAAGAACGGTCAACGGCTCCCCTCCAACTTGGCCCCCCGGACCTCTACCACGTAAACGCCTCCTCCACAAAGTCGATCGTAGAAGTATCCATCCGCCTCCTCACCGCACTCCTAACCTCGTCACTCAGCGTGCCGGGCCCGCACACCGACACCGCCATGGCGCCGACCTGCGACTCGGCCTCAATGCCAATCAGCGTCTCAATGTTCGGCCGGCCGGGGAACATCTGCACCGTAGACGACGGGCTGTGGATCTCCTTGGTCGACCTGGGCCTCGACACGAACAGCATGACGCGGAGGATCTCCCGCCGGCGGTCCATGGCGAGGATCTCCGTCATCCAAGGCCTGATCCACTCGAGGTGCTCCGGCGACTGGATAGTCCAGATGAGCACCACCTTGCGCGCCGCCACCGTCCCGTTCGCGTACCCCTCCACCAGCTCCCGCACGTACGGCACCTGGTGCGTGATCCCCACGCCGCCCGCGAACAGCATCAGCGTGCCGTAAGACTTGAGCCCGTGCAGCGAGCCGTACGGCCCCTCGACAAGGCACCGCGTCGTGAAGCGGCCCTCGGGGCTCGCCATGGCCTTCTTGTACATGGCGTGCGTGACGCCCGTGCGCTCCCTCACGATGAACGAGATGGTCGACTTCTGAGCCGAGCGCACGTCCTGCCTCGTCATAGCGATCTTCTCGGCCGTCGGGTCCACAGCGTCCTCGGCCCACGCCACCGAGAAGGGGTGCGACTGCCAGTACCCCAGGGTCGGGAGGTAGAGGTACGCGTGCTGACCAGAGCGGAAGGTCCAGGGGCGCGCGAGGGTGACGTCGATGCGGAGGGCGTTTCCGGGGAGGGCCTCGATGACGGTGCGGGTGCCGCCCTTGCCGATGTTACGGTAGGCGATCAGGGCGAGGCGCACGAAGCGGTCAAACGCCCAAAAGAAGATGGCAGCAATGAGGAACGGGAGCTGCGGGAGGTCCGCGAGCTTAAGGTGGTACCAGACGCCGACGGTCGCGGCGATGGCGAGCCCGATGTGCAGGAGCTTGAAGGTCTCGTAGAAGGCGTGGCGGAGCGGGCTGCTGGCCTGGATCGCGAGGGCCACGAAGGCGGCGGTTGCCTGTGAAGGGTTAGGATGGGGTGTTCAGCTACCACCACTCTGGCGTGGGCACTCACGATGAAGCCAAAGAGAAGGAACTGGGAGGCCCAGATGCTGCTCCAGGCGGCCTCTGCGCCCTTGGCACTCGTGTTCTTCCAAATGTGCGCCACGGTGTGGGCGAGGCCCTCGAGAACGGCAATGCGGCCGAACCACCGGTGGAGGAGGTTGAACTGGTCAAACGACATGCCGAGAAGGTTGATCAGGGGGTTATTGCGGCCGGCCATGAGGAACAAGGGGACCTGCCTCGGGTTAGAACTCGACCGGGGACTACATAAGACGCAATGGTTCCGGGCATACCATGTTGACGACGGAAAGAATGCCCGTCCTGTCCCTGAACCGCGAAGCAGCGGTTCCAAACTGCTCCTTGAAGGGAATCCCGATAAGGCAAAAGGCGACGTTGGTGGCAAAGTAACCCACGAGGAAGATGAACTCGAGCCGCGTGGGCAGGGTCCCCATGTTGACGGCGGAGCTCATCTGGATCTCGCGGTTGTGCCTCTTGCTGAAGATGGGCGCATACAGGGCGTTGCGCTTTACGAAGGACAGCTTCGAGTCTGGGAGGGCAAAGTACCGCTGCTTGTCGTTGTTGAGGCACACCATGGTGCGGACCTTCTTGACGGCCTCATTGTAGAGACGCCAGACGATGAGGACGAAGCCGACGGCGCCGACGATGATCATGAGGTAGTTGGAGAGGTTCTTGTGCTCGGCGATGACGGCCGGGTCCGGCGGGGGATGCCCGCCGCCGTCTCTGGGCTCGATATGGGCGGACATTTCGGTTGTTGTGAAATTCGAACTTCGAGGGTGTTCGTTCGGTCTAAGGAGCGGACTGGATCGAGGTTTCGGCGCGCGGTGGGTATATAAGAGAGCGTGGAGGGAACAAGAATCAACCTTTCCCGTTTGTGTCGTTCCTCGCGGTGAGGATTGTGTGCTGTTTACAGGTCGCAACCGTGTGTCGTCAAAAGAGAGAATCCCTTTGTCGCGCCGTCTTCTCGTCCTCGGGATAAGGACGCAGGCTGATTGTTGTGAAGGAGGGAAAACAAGACGAAGGCGAAGCAACCTTGGCAAAGACAGAAAGAGACTGAGAATACACTGCCCCAGGCAAGTGTATGTAGGCTGAGGGGTACACAAAGAACGGGGGGGGGGCGTGGTCGATCGAGCTCGTTAATTGGGAGCGACGATCAGCGACCAACAACGGGTACCAGCACGCAGTGCCGGGTTCAGCCAAGAAAGAGAACGGGTATGAAGTAATCGACAATGCGAATCAAACACGACCCTTTGTTTTCACCTGGAAAAACACACTAAAGAAATTGGAAAAACGGTCGAATAGAAGGGGGCAAGTCAATGCCGCGTGCTGCGAAGGAGGCAGAGAAGGTGGGAAGCAGAAGGAAAGACGGGAGCGAGGAAAAGGGTATATACGTCCGGCAGACTCGTCGAGACGATGGCACCCTTCGATGAAAAGCACTTCAAGGCGAATGGATCCGCCGGGATTCTCGCAGATCGGCACGCCATGCCAAGTACGGACCCATGGAACAGGGATCAAGTCCAGATCTCGACGTCGGTGGCGGAGATTGGAAGTTGGCTGAGGGGTGGGTGGGTGCCCTGTGGGCCCGCCAGGGGCGTGCGCTGGTTCAGGGGAGCGGGAGGGCTGATTGGCCGTGGGTCAGCCCGGGGACCCCTGTTTGCGCTTGGCGCGCATAACGCTTCATAAACCGGTTGTTCGTGCGGAGAACACGAGCATAAGTGAAAATATACCTAGTCTGTTGCAGACTGTCTTAGCCCCGTGGCGCCGATGCTAAAGTCTTCTCACGGGTGAACTAGCTCCAACAAACCCGTCTTATCCCATCCGGCAAGGGCAAAACGATGCACCGGTGGCGGTGAATTGGCTCCACGTCTTGCAACGGCGGACATATGGTCCCGTGGGCGTGGCTCTGGGCAAATATTTGGTGGGTGAAGGGTTCGTTTCCCTGCTTGCTGGCAAACAGCGTGGCGGTCCCTGCGCCCAGCAGCCGTGCCTGACTGCTGTTCCTGCATCGAACAGTCATCGAGCGGGGCTGCGACCACGCCCTTCGGCCATTCGCTCGGTCGCCCACAGGCGGCAGCCTACGACAGCCAACGCAGCGCAAGCCACCGACAGACTCCCTGACAACACACTCCATCCCCAACCCCACAGGGGGTTTCCAACGACAACCGTCAGTCGATCGTCGGGTCGCACGGGCGTGAAGCAGGCTAAGATCGGGCGTCGGACGGACCTTGTTTCCCCTCGCCGTGGCCGACACTGCATCCAACGAATGGCAGCGCGGAGGCGTTTCCTCCTGGGTTGTCGTTGGAGTCTGTGGGAACACCCCCGCTGGATCCTGAAACGGGCGGCCCACTGGTCCACTGGCCGCGTCGTCGGGTATCGCCCCGGTTGCCCCATTCGGGGGGTGTTTCCTTGTTATCGGTGCCCTCGCCACAGCGTGGAGCCTATACGACGGTGTGGTGGGTTACCCTCATCAGTGCGGCGGTTGAGTTCGGATGGAATCCACGCATGGAATTTTGGAACCGACGGGTGAGTCTCGAAGGAAGCGGCCTCCTTCAGGGAATATACATAGTACGAAGTCTTCGTATTACTGAGACCAGGGTCAGCGAACCACTTTGAGACCCCAGAAACTCTCCACCGGGCGGGCCTCCCACTGCCGGGAACCAATGAGTCTCGCCCGGTTCATGCCCATGCCCTCCACCATCACACAGTCTTCCCGCCCGGGCAACCGCGCACAAGGTGTAGAAAAGAGGCCCGGCCGGAAATCAAGCTTTTCGCTATGCGCCCGGGGGGACGAGCGGGATTCTGGAACGCCTAATTTAATCTGCGGCACGCCCGCCGACCGCCTGGCCGACTTCATGCCTCTGCCCAAATTGCACTTCCCGCAACCCTAAACAGTGTGAAGCCGCCCCCTTGCGCCCTCTCAGTCATGGGGGATCCGGCAGTTACGCTCGTGGTTGACGTGGGTCAGTCTTCGTTACGGCATGGATTCACCCGGGCCTTCGGTACTTGACGCGAGAAGAAGCGCCACTGTCGTGAAGACGACGGGTCTTTGCCAATACATCGGGCAACAATTCCAGACATTCGACATTGTAGCCGCGATCCCGATGGTCGAGATCCTCGCGGGCACTGAGGGGTGGAGTCCGTCCCCTCCCATTTGCTCCCTCTCCTAAAGCGTCTAGTGCCCCGGGATTACTTGTCTCACCTCCGGCCTCACATACATTAGATACCACCTAAACCACTGGGGCCAACGGCCCATTACGTCGCAGCGCTGCGACCTTGGATCGGATCGCCTTCCCGCGATTGCGCCAGCCCTTGCTGGGAATCGCGTCTCGGTGGAGCACGCCTTGGCCCCCTGATATTCCGGCGCTTCCATCTATGATCTGGGATCTGGCTCCCTGCTGTTGGATCGCCCGGCTCCGACGACCTGGTTACCACTTGGCGCTTGTCTGCCGTCTTGGCTCGCCCTCGGGATCGAGGCCGAGACGTCAGTAATATCCCAACCGCTTGTCATGCACTCCTGACAAGCGTACCAGTAAAATGACGCGGAGGACCCCCAAACTTTTGGTGATGGTCATGTTTGTATTATCAACGGGATTACGGCAACCCCCGATACCGTACTCCATACTCGTACATCTACAAGATAAAACAACAATAAACTTTCCAGTGACTCCAGCCCAGAAACAATAGTCTCTACAATGCTCGCTCCCCACCAATGTTTCACCCGCCCCTAGTCTCTAAAGAAACACTAAACATCTCAGGCCCCGAGACCCATTCGACCCCCGCAAACGGCCTCCAGGACGAAAATATCCTACAATGTTCGGCGGGCGTCCGGTAGCCAAAGTAACTAGCCGCTTCCCCGTTCTCGTCTCGGGTGGCCATTCCCCACGTCGACCCCGTTGCCATGACTGGGCACAGCTTCATACAAGCTTTGGCCTATGCTACCAATGGTCCAGGCACGACCCGGCAGGAAACGCCCCTGACGCCCCGACACAAGGAAACCCCGGGGTAGTACACCCGACTCAGAGCAGAAGCTCGTCATCGCTGCTCCCCGCTCCGCCCAGCGACGAGATCTTGCGCACCAGCTTTCGCCTCGTCCTCGTATGCGCCCGCGCTCCCGGCCTGGCCCCGACCCTAGGCCCCGACCTGCTTGCCGCCGCGCGCCCTCGCCACCCCTCCTGCGCCATCTCGTCCTCGGACGTCGAGTCGTCGCTCTCGACAGCGCGCGTTCGCCTCGTGGGACGCACGCGGGGCGGACTTCGCTTCGCGGTCCTGGTCTGGCGATCCGGTAGCGGGGCTATAGCCTGCCTGCCGAATCTGGTCTTCAGGGCGAGGACCTCACGGCACGGCTTCAACGCTGGGGCAGGAGCTCGTGCGGGATCCCGCGCAGGAGCCCGCGCCGGCGTGCGGACGATCCACTCGCTGATCCCCTCATCCCACTTCCACCCAGAGTAAAGCGTCCCGGCCTCCCCGTCCGTCTCATCGCCCCCCGAACTGGTAGGCCCCGCGCTCCCACCCGCTGACGCGCCCCCATCCATAGCCGGCAAGCTCCTCTCTGCAAACGCAAGATCCCGCATATCGCACGTCCTCTGCGCAAGCATAAACGCCCCGTCCCGCCTCACGTCCGCCATGGACCGCCCCGCGAGCGACACGCGCGCCATGGAGTCGCATATTGTGAGGAGGTGCTGGTGCGGCGCGAGCGTGGAGCCGCGGCTGCAGTGCTGGGCGACGGAGCAGATGAGGGATACGGCGCCTTCGTAGAGCCGGCGGTTGGCGGGCGCGCCTCTTGCGTGGTTCATGCCCGTTGGGAGTCTGGTTGGTGCGTTGACTTGGTTTCCGGTGCTCGATATTGCGCAGATTCCGACTTCGAGGAGGGACCTGTAGTGAAGATTCCGAGAACGTCTCGCGGCGAGCTTCGCGAGGGAGCCGTCTAGCGCGTAGAGCACACTTCTGCGTATCCCGTCGTCTCCCGCTCCATCCCTTTCTTGTGCCATGAGCGCCATGGCCGTGACTGCCCCAACGATGCTAGTGAACATCTGCCACGGTGCCGCCTGCTTCAAGCCCCTCGCCGAACGGGCGGGGGGCTCCGTAGTGGCCGCAGGCGGGAAGTATGCCAGAGACCAGATCGCGGCGTGGAAGAAGTTCAGTGTCCAGTGATACAGCCGCCCGCCGTTCACAAGCCGCCTGCTCAGGCCAGCCCAGACAGGCTCAAAGGTCTCGGTGCAGAGCCATTCCCCCGATATGCGGTTCTCCAAGATAAGACGGGCCAGTAGGTCGAACAACATGGACCACCGCTCGTGCTGCGTGCATAAGGCGATGAAGCACGCGAGCGGCTCGATGAGCTTTCGAGTCGGGGACGGGACGTCGTCTTGGGAATCTTCCTGGTGGAATTGCTGAATTAACAGTGACTCAAATAATGCCGCCGCTTCGTCGTAGCAGTTCCAGTGTAAGCAGACTTTAACGAGGAGCCTAGTAAGCGAAAGATCAACTAGGCCCTGGGCAACTGCCTCGCAGATGGACCTAATCGCGTGAGCCCGAACCATGTGCCTCAACGGCCGCCACCCCGCGTCTCCGCCCAGACTCTCCATGTCCTGGTACATCTCCGGCATGGCCTCCGACGCCGTGAGTGCCGACTTCTCGCCGCGCCTCTCGGCCTCTTGCGCGTCCCACTCCTCGATCCTCTTAAGTTGACGGGGGGCCTGGCGGAGACACATTGCGACGAGGGACCTCGGGGCGGTCCCGGTCGCGCGACTTGCCGCGTGCCGGAAGAGGGCGTCGAGGGCTTGGAGGAGGGCCTCTTCGTGTCGCACTTGGTCGGCGGATCGGATGCTCTTTAGACATTGTATGTCGTGCTGGAGGTATGAGAGTCCTGGCCTGATACTCGCACCGAGAGCAGTTTCCTCATGGCGTGTAGGTGACTCGGAAGATGGCGGATGAGGTGATATCACGGAGCCCTTGATCTTCCTAATCAACGGTGTCGTGATAAGGAACTTCCCCGGGGTGTTCGGTCCACGGGGAGCTGGGCGCGCCATTTTCGGAGCGTCGGGGACCTGGAAGTCGCGCGTCTGCCCCGGGTCGCTATGCCGAGCAGCCTTACGCCTCCTCTGGGCGTAAGTGACTTTTGACCGCTTGCTTGCTGAGGGATCCCACTCGTCGTCCGATAGCGAATGCTTTCCTCCCGTCCTGAGGAACGTCGGCTTCGCCGGCTTGGTCTCTCGGACCGTGATCGCCGATTCCGCCGCTAATTGGCGTATGTTTCCAATTCGGGCGTGAATGGGGCGAAGTAGACGTAAGCATTTCGCCGCTGTCCAGTTCTGGTCCTCACCGCTGGTGCTCGTTCTTGGCCGCCGTGAGCGGCCTATGCTCGGGCTGATATCCATGCTTGTGATGATGTAGATGTAAAGAGATATCCCCAGGGATGTTATCGAGTCATACAGTCCATATACTGCTGATATATTGGGTAACGGCCCAGGAGGTGTGAGATATGTATGGAGACAGGGGCGGTGTTGTCTTGTCTTTGGTGTCAATATTTGGCGAAATAAGTGAATGAGTCGAAGGAAGAGTACCAAAAACTTGTCCAAAAGTAAAACTAGAACAGTAATATAGACCGTCCTAAGAGATAATGGCCTTGAATGATGTGGTAGCGGGCGTAAGTATGGAGGCGATGTCGTTTGTTAGGTTGCAGGTGTTTCGTCGACGCTGTTGCCATGTTTATAATTTACCCCTTCAGGACTAGCGCGGCCCCGGCCCCGTCTGTCCGGTGCGAAGATGAGGCCCGTCACCGGCAGCCAATCGCGCGATCCCCGAATGCTCCGTCGCCCCAGCCCGCAGCTGCCGCCAGCCGGGCTCAGGGCCCAATCCCGAACTTTGCCGGGCCGTGATGCATGTCGAAAAAAAAGTCGAGGAAAAAATCTCGGTCCCGTCACGATCCTTCTCCGCCCAAACCCGGACAATACAAGTCTTTAATACTTTGCCATTTGGGACCCCTTTTCCGCTTCTCGCTCCCAACCCGGCCGCCTTGGCCTTCTATAGACCCTTTACCCCTTTCAGTGCGTTTATCTTTTTGCCACTTGCAGGCTCGAGGTGCTTAATCGGGGAGAGCTAGAAAAATCCGGGATTTTTTGGGCTCTTTTCCAGCTTCGTCCCGAGCTTTCCATTGCTTCCGTGTGCCGTCACCGACCGACCCGACCTTTCCGCGATCGTCCGTTCCTCCTCGACAATGGCCCAAGCCGACCCCGCGCCTCCTCACACCAAGGGTTCGTCAAGCTCGGGACATGCGGCTGCGGCACTTTCCGTTGCCCCCGCCTCTGCCGTGTGGGTTGCTAACATGACCTTTTCCCTTACATAGAGAACGGCACTGCCGCTCCCGCCACGAACGGATCCCCCGCACAAGAGGTCCAGGCTCCCGCCGAGGACCAGCAGGCCGATGTTGCGGAATGTATGTCGAACACCCGGGCCACCCAGCTTCCAGTACTAACACGCATGAAGCTATCGTGACCCTCACCGTCACTCTTCCGCATGACTCGAGCAAGATCCAGGTGCAGGTGGGTACCCCTCTACTCTTCGACCCTCGTCAACTCTCTGGACGCCTCTGACACCTCGCCGCAGGTCTCCTCCCAGGAACAAGTCCACGAAGTCCGACAATCCCTCATCGACCTGCCGGCCGCCTTCCAGTACACGTGCTTCCACCTCGACCATGAGGGAGAGCGCCTGAACGACTTCGTCTCGCTGGCCGAGGTGCCCGGCCTCATCGCCAAGCCCGAGATCAAGCTCGTCGAGGACCCCTACACCGAGAGGGAGGCCCGTCTGCACTTCGTGCGTATTCGGGAGCTCATCGGCGCCGCCGGGGACCGCTGTGACATCACCTATGGCATCCTCCCGGGTGCTTCCCTGCTTGGAGACCAGTCGCCCGACCAGGCCGCCGACCCCGCCTCGCAACTGTCCCCCGTCGGGGACTACGAGTTCCAGGCCACCCCACCTCTCTCCCTCCTTGTTCCCAAGCCGGAAGAAGCGACGCCCAAGACGATAAAGTCCGTTGCTCTGTCGCCGTGGCACCCGCCTCCTTGCCACCTCCGTCAGAAGGGGCACCTGCTCTATCTCGTGGCCACCACCAACGAGGGCGACCAGCACCAGATCACGGCTCACGTCGGAGGCTTCTACGTCAACAAGTCCTCGAACGCCAAGTTCGACCCCTTCCCGAAGGCGCCTCCCAAGGGCCAGCACGCCCACTCGCTTCTCAACCTCCTCCAACAACTATCTCCCAGCTTCTCCGAGTCGCTAACAAAGCTTCACGAGATCAACGCCCAGAAGGACCCCCTCGCCGCCTTCCAGATCACCCACGCCATCCCCGCCGCTCCCTGGGCTGTTCCTCCCCCGACGGCACCCCAGTCCGCTCACTCGGCGGACCCCGCGCGCTCGCAGGAGACCTACCTGATTGGGGGCATCGAGAATGCCGATACTCTGCGTGACTGGAACGAGGAGTTCCAGTCGGCTAGGGAGCACCCGAAGGAGTCGGTCCAGGACAGGGTCTTCAGGGAGCGTCTCCTTGCCAAGTTCTTCGCTGACTACGTCGATGCTGCGACCCGCGGTGCCATGATGGTGGCCCGTGGCGAGATCCCCCCTCTCAACCCGACCGAGTGCCTCGATGCCCAGATCTTCGTGCACAACAACGTCTTCTTCTCTTTTGGCGCTGATGGCGTTGGCACTTTTACCGCCGAGGGTGGCGACGAGGCCGCGAGGGTTGCTACGAGCAAGGACGTCGCTGGTGTGCGTCTTGTCAACCAGCTCGACATCGACGATCTCTTCACGGCTGCCACCGTCGTAGTTGACTACCTCGGCAAGCGGGTCGTGGGTCAGAGCATCGTCCCCGGTATCTTCAAGCAGCGGGAGCCCGGTGAGCACCAGATCGACTACGGTGGTGTTGACGGCAAGGACGTCGTCACTGCCGACGAGCGCTTCGTCCCCACCTTCGAGAAGCTCTCGCGCGCCCTCAAGGTCAAGCAGCACCCCGTCTGGGACAAGGACGGCAAGCGGTTCGACCTCGAGGCCAGCGTGGAGACCAAGGGCCTCCTCGGCACCGACGGGCGCAAGTACGTCCTGGATCTCTACCGCGTCTCGCCCGTCGACATTGCTTGGCTGGACGAGGCCGAGTCAGAGGACTCCGACGGCGAGGGCTACCCCCACAAGATGACCGTGGTGCGCCCCGAGCTTGTCGACCTGTACTACAGGGCGAAGATGAAGGAGTGGGTCGATGCTGAGCTCGCCAGCCGTGCGAAGGCGAAGGAGGCGGCCGGGGGCGACAAGGCCAAGAAGGTTACGGAGGGGAAGGAGGAGGAGAGCAGCTCGGAGGAGAGTGACTCGGAAGAGAGCGACTCCGACGAGAGCGAGTCGGACGAGGAGGAGGAGGAGGAGAAGAAGAAGAAGAAGAAGGACGACAAGGAAAAGAGCGAGCCCGCCAAGGAGCAGATCGACCTCTCCGGCTTCAAGCTCGCGCTCAACCCCGACGTCTTCAGCGGTCAGGTTCCCCAGACTGCTGAGGAGAAGGCCGAGCTCGAGGCCGACGAGAAGCAGGTCCGCGACCTCTGCCAGCACCTCCGCGATCAGATCATCCCTAACTTCCTCCGCGATCTCGTCGACTCCGACGCCGGATTCCCCATGGACGGCTCTTCTCTCAGCCGCCAGCTGCACAAGCGTGGTATCAACATGCGGTACCTCGGAAAGATCGCCTCGCAGTGCACCGACTCCCGCCTCTCGTGCCTCAAGGAGATCTGCGTCCAGGACATGATCACCCGTGCGTTCAAGCACGTCGCGGCCACCTACCTCCGCCGCCTTCCGTTCACTCTCGCCTCGTCCTGCGCCTCTCACCTCCTCAACTGCCTCCTCGGCTTCAGGGTGAACGCCAAGCCCACGGCTGACGTTGACCCCTCTATGAAGGCGCTGTATTCCGACGCCGACCTTTCGTACACCAAGATCACCCCTGAGAGCCTCAAGGCGAGCATTGAGGAGCAAGTCACCCGCCGCTTCAGGTACGAGCTGCCCGCGGACTGGATGGACCAGGCCAAGCCCAGGCAGCTTCTCCGTGAGATCTCTCTCAAGCTTGGTCTCCAGATCCATGCTAGGGACTACGACTTTGGCACCGGCGAGGCGCTCGCAGCGCCCGCCGAGCCCTCTGCCCCTGCGCCGGCGCCGACCAACGGCACTTCTGGGGAGGGCCAGCAGAAAAAGAAGAAGAAGAAGGCTACCCGCGAGGGCTCGCCCGCCTCGGCCGCGCCGAGCGCGCCGAACACCACGTTCACGGCGGAGGACATCCTCAACATCGTGCCCATCGTGAAGCACTCTGCGCCCCGCAGCTCGCTCGCCGAGGAGGCGCTGGAGGCCGGCCGCATCTCCATTATCCAGAACCAGCGCCAGCTGGGCCAGGAGCTGCTCCTCGAGTCGCTGTCGCTCCACGAGCAGATATACGGCATCGTGCACCCCGAGGTGGCGCGTGCGTACAACACGCTCTCGATGCTCTACTTCCAGATGGACGAGAAGGAGGTGGCGGTTGAGCTCGCCAAGAAGGCCGTCGTGGTGTCTGAGCGCACCGTGGGTGTCGACTCGCCCGAGACGCTGCTCAACTACCTCAACCTCGGGCTGTTCGTGCACCAGGCGGGCGACTCCAAGTCTGCGCTGGGCTACGTGCGCCACGCGCTCCAGCTGTGGAAGGTCATCTACGGCCCCGACCACCCCGACTCGATCACGACGGTCAACAACGCGGCGGTGATGCTGCAGCACCTCAAGGCGTACCACGAGTCGCGCCTCTGGTTCGAGGAGAGCCTCCGGATCTGCGAGAAGGTGTTTGGCAAGCAGTCGATCAACGCCGCGACGCTGCTGTTCCAGCTCGCGCAGGCGCTGGCGCTTGACCACGACTCCAAGGCGGCGGTGAACCGCATGCGCGAGTCGTACAACATCTTCCTAGCGGAGCTTGGCGCTGAGGATAAGAACACCAAGGAGGCGGAGAGCTGGCTCGAGCAGCTGACGCAGAACGCTGTGTCCATCGCCAAGCAGGCCAAGGACGTGGCCGCCCGCAGGCTGAGGGCCGGCGTGCGCGTCGCGGCGCCCCGCGCGGCGCTGGGCCACGGGCCCGGCTCTAGCCGGCAGGACACGAGCAAGACGGCCACTAGCGGCGACCGCACCGTCGACTCGCGGAGCATCGACGAGCTGATCAAGTACATCGAGGGCTCGGAGTCCAAGGGCAAGAAGGCGCCTACGAAGGGCCACGGGAGGGGCAACCCCAAGAGGAGGGGCGTCTCCACGTCATGATGGGATGGCGCGCGTTGCGTTTGATATCGGGCTGGGTTCCCCTCTATAAGGGGTGTATACTATGCATTAAACGTTCTTTCTCCCCTCACATTGGCTTTTAATGCGTCTGAATGTTCTTCTTTTTTTCTTATCTTTTTTTCTTGGCTGTACTTGTAAGTTAGGGTGGGAAAAGGGAAAACGAAAAATAGATGGGTTGGCTGCGTGTGAGTGTACATGAAGATCATGTTGAATGAGATTTATAGAGGAGCAACTGTCTTGTGTTTAACGGCGCGCCGTGTTTAACTTGTCTAGGGAGAAGGCATATGGGGAAGGGCAGAATCAAGTATTCCCTTATTCCTCAAGATGACGTAAGGTGGCTTTTCGTGAGATTCTCGGTCTCAAGGAGCTCGTGGAGCTGGCACCAGAGTGTTGGTGCAGCGTGATACATGATGTTGAAGCTGACAGATCCATCGGTGTTGACACACGATGCGTCATCTCTCAACTACGTGACCTCAGTACTGCATTGCTTAGTCATACCTCCATTCCTTACTGTCGCGTGTTGTGGCTGACATAAGCACACCACCCCACCCGTTCGGGTTTAAGTGCAAAGCGTGGTGTTCTGACACGCCTTACACGCGTTGTAAATTCAATTGCCCCCATTTATGTCACTTCATGCTTTTACGGTTGCGATACCCCGAATACCCCATCCTGACCGATCGAAGCTCATGTCGCCGAATGATCGTGGTAGCCCGCTGACATCCCTCCCGGCCGAAGATTTATCCCCCACCCCAGCCGAGTAAACATTCCTTTTTCCTTCGCGACTTTATTTATCGGCCGTTTTCCGCGTTCGACCCACGCTTCGCGCGAAACCCAACCTCCGCCCCGCTCGCCTCAATACTTCAGTGTCCCCGACCTCCCGGTTTCGCGTCGCACTCGACCTTACTACGGCTCAACCCGGAACCCTCCCGCGATCGAACCATCCCAAACTTATTCACCTCGCCCTTCTTTCGCAAAACAGAGACGGTAACCCGAGCTATCGGTGCCCTCGGATACAATGCCCGCGACGGGGAGAAGATCGCAAAAGACTCGGCGCGAGTCAAAGAAGGAACCCACCGCGCCGGCCGTCGAGGAATCATCGCCGTCCCGGCCCGCGAAGCGCCGGAGAAAGGTGCGCGCGAACCCGACGGCATCTGGTACGCGTTTTGCGATCACTAACCATCCTCTAGGCCGACGACGACGCCCCTCCCGCCGCCGCGCAGAGCTCCACCCTCCCTCCGACCTCGTCGACAGACCCCATCGAGGAGGATGACTCGGGGCTCGGCGCCGCGAACGAGGGCGACCAGCTCGTCTCCCGGGTGGTGCAGCACCTGGCGTCCCCCAAGGACCAGCTCATCCAGGCGAGCAAGGACCACTCCAACTCGATACACGAGGCCAACCAGGACGGCGTCAAGGCGTACGCGAAGATCGCGGCGCAGGACTGGACGTACTATGTCACCAAGCTCGAGGTGAATATTGGCCGCGCCTCGGACCCGCCGTCCGACGACGACTCGGTCCACATCGACCTCGGCCCTAGCAAGACAATCTCGCGCCTGCACGCCGTCATAGCCTTCAACTCCAAGGAGGAGCAGTGGTGCTTCCAGGTAAAGGGTCGCAACGGCGCCAAGGTCGACACCGAGACGCTGAAGGCGGGCGTGTCGCACACCCTGAGGAGCGGCGAGGTGATGGAGGTGGCGGGCGTTGAGATGATGTTTGTCCTGCCCACCGAGATCAGCCACCTCCATATCCACCCCGCCATCCTCCAGCGAGCCGGCATCCCCGCTTCCGGCGCGCCGGGCGCAGTTCATTCGTCGGCGAACCAGGGCTCGGACGACCTACCCCCGATCCCCTCCGACGCCCGGTCCACGCGCAGCGGTGCTGGCTCGCAGCAGCAGCCGGCGATTGCCCCCGCCCCGGCCAACTATCCCCGCCCCGGCACGCCCCCCTCGGCCACGCGGCGCCGCACGCCGCTCGTGCAGATGACGTCGCCGCACCCGCCCGGCAGCGCGACGCCGTTCGGCGTGCCTCTCGAAATTGACCTCTCGCGGGACGAGAACCGGCACATAAAACCCCAGTTCAGTTACGCGCAGATGATCACGCAGGCCATCCTGAACACGGAGGACGGGAAACTGAACCTAAACGGGATATATAACTTCATCATGGACAGCTATGCATATTACAGGCATCAGGGTCTCTATGGCTGGCAGGTAAGTGCCCGGGTTGGAGTCACGCGGCCACGTATAAGGTTTCAAATAAATCTAACCCTTTCGACAGAACTCTATACGGCACAACTTATCCCTGAACAAGGCCTTTGAAAAAGTTCCCCGGTCCACAAACGAACCAGGCAAAGGAATGAAGTGGCAAGTCGTCGCCGAGCACAAAGAAGACATGGTACGAAACGCATACAGGGGCGGCCGCGGCGGCCACCGCGGTAGCTCGGCGCCCTCGTCGCCGGGAAATCTCAACTACATCACCCTCGGCAAGGACCCCGCCTCGTCTCGCAAGCGAAAGCTCTCCCCCATCGCGTCGCCGCCTGCGCGGTCCTCCCTCGCAGCGCAGTCGACGCCAGATCGCTCTCGCGGACGCCGGGGCGCACCGCCGCCAAGCGACGGGAGCCCCCTCCCCCGCCCCCGGAAACCCGTCCCCAGCGCCGCGCCCTCGAGCTCTGTCTACCAGCCACAGTCGCCGACTCTCGCGTCATCCTTCTACCAAGACGAGAACTCGTCCTTCGTGACGCCCGCCCCACCCCGCGTCCACCCGCGCCTCGCGCCGCCTAGTACCGCGCCGAGGCCCAGCCAGCATATGCCCACGAGCTCGCCGGCGCCGTTTTGGAAGTACGCCGACATAGGGAGCACACCGCTGAGGCCGCCGGCGAACTACGACGCGAGCCCTTCGCGGAGGGGCCCGCTGCCGAATAGTAGCAGTCCGCCGCCGCGGGCGGTCAAGTCGCCCACGCAGAGCCCGTCGAAGCCGGCGGAGGAGGCGCCGGAGGAGGAGGAGGATGAGGAGCAGGGGTTCGATCTGTCCAAGTATGTAACCCCACTGCACGCCCTGTATCTCATCGGATGTGAACTGACTGTGTTGCGTGTAGGGGTTTCCAGAGCATCGGGGCGTATCACGCGCCGGTAAGCAGGGGTCTCCCCATCGCGCGCGCCCGGGACGACGACTCCTGATCCGGGGCCTTCTCTCGCCTCTGTTTTCTGGTTCCAGCTCTCTTCGCGTACTGTGTTATCTTCATCTATCCAGTCCGGTCATATTGCGTGTTTTTTGGTCTTCTCTTTTGGAAGGGATAAGCGCGAGGCGTTGGAAGTGATGGGTTCAAGGCGGAATCTTTGTTAGGGAGGAGTTCATGGGCGTGTTTAATGGGTTTTCTGGGGAGAAGGGGATGATTATCCAGAAAAGTATTGTTATTCGACACATTTTACACTTCCATCGTCTTTTTTGTGAGAGTCACCGGTTCATTGCCTTGTCACGGACGTAGCTACGCCGTGATATTCTCGGTGAAGACTATACTGGCTCATTGAATGGTCAAGGTCGGAAGTCGTCCCGACCACCGCATTCGCGAGCGGCGTTCATAGGACCACAGTATGAATACAGAATACACTGTACATACTGATGTAATAGACCCGACGTGAGAGAGCAGACTTGAGTTTCTCAAGCTCAAGCTCACTCATAAACCAAGCCGTGAGACTGAGAGCGAAGCCAGCGAATCTGACCATGGTCCGTGAGATAATCACGCTCCAGTTTGGGGAGCTGAGCAACTACGTCGCCACCCACTTCTGGAACACGCAGGTGAGAAAACACACCCAAAATATCCATCATGGCGGGGGCGGGGCGCACACACGCAGACGCCCTCAACCTCACCTCGCCCCTCACGTCTTGAACATCTCGCAGCTGACCTAAGACAGGAATCGTATTTTACGTACGGGGAGGAGCGGTCGCTCGTAGACCACAATGTGCACTGGCGGCAAGGGCTAGGCGCCAGCGGGGAGGAGACGTTCCTCCCGCGGACGCTGATCTACGATTTCCGGGGGAGCTTCGGTGCGTTGGGGCAGAGTAATCCGCTCTATGACGAGGGCGACGACCCGGCGGCTCACTCTTGGTAGGCCGTCCTCCACCCCTGCCTTCACCTTCTTACCTCCCCACACCTCTCCCACGTCTACTCACCTTCAGGGAACAAGAACAAGACTGACAGACTCAGGCACGGAGACCCCACGGTCCACAAGCAACCCCCCATCCCCAAGAGCACCTACCACGACGCCCTAGACCAAGGCCTCCCCGTGAGCCTCACCGCCCCCTCCGTCCGCTACTGGTCCGACTTCAGCCGCGCCTACTTCCACCCGCGCTCCCTCGTCCGCATCTCCGACCTCGAGTCCAGCGGCTCCTCTCCCGCCGGGCCCACGCTCGACACGTTTGAGCAGGGCGCCGAGCTGTTCCGGTCCTTGGACGCGGAGGAGGATGTACTGGATCGGCAGCTGAGGCCGTTTGTGGAGGAGTGTGATTTGCTGCAGGGGCTGCAGGTTATTGGAGGCGGGGATGATGGGTGGGGGGGCTTTGGGGGGGCGATGATGGATAGGGTGAGGGATGAGTTTGGGAAGAGCTGTGTGTGGTACTGGATGCCCGAGGGCGTATCCTCTGGCGGGAGGGTGAGTTCCGCTTCTCCTTCCAAACACCTAACGCCCGCTCTACTAACACCGTTGACAGGGAAAACAGCTCATCCGGCAAGTAAACAGAGCAAAGGCCATCTCCCAGCTCTACACCCAAGTCGACACCCTGGTCCCCCTCTCCGTCCCCTCCCCCTCCCACGCCTCCTACACCCTCGACCCCTCCTCAAAATGGCACCTCTCCGCCCTCCTCTCCACAGCCCTCGAGTCCGCCACCCTCCCCACCCGCCTCCTCGCCTCTCCTCCCTCGCTCTCCGACCTCTCCGACGCGCTGAACGTGCAGGGCCGGCACACCATCTCGCGGCTGCGGATGGGGGTTGGTATTGGGAGGGGGGATAACGGGGGTGCGGTGGATGATGTGCTGGGTGTTGATATGTTTGGGCTTACGGGGGAGGCGGGGAAGGGTGGGAAGGTTTATTCTAGTAGTGCGTATGGGCAGGTGCTGTCCCAGAGAGGCGAGCAGAGCGATGGGGTCTATGATGCTTTGTTTGGCGACCCGCCGCATCCGACTACAACCCGGTACGTTCCCCAGTCCCCTCAACCCCTCTTGACCTCCATTCCACCCTCTCGGCGGTCCATTAACGAAAAGCAGATACACAACCCCCCTCACCAACCCCCACCCAGACTCCTTCCCCCAAATCTTCACCGGGAACAGTGCAACCATCGACACCCTCCTCTCCACCGACCCTCGCATCTCCACCTCCGCCGCCGCCCTCAGGAAGCAGGTCCTGCCGTTCCTGCGGGGCGACGAGCGGGAGGGCGTGGGGAACGCGCTGGCGGAGATTGGGGAGGAGTATCATGACGGGTGGGAGAGTGAGGAGTCGGATGATGACTAGGGGGTTTCTTGCGAGGGACTCCGGATGGGTGTGTCCAGGACTGAGGGGTCTAGGAGGAAGCTATGTAACGGGAAGAATTGGCTCTCCCTGAGCCTACGAAACCGAACTCGTTTTGTGTATACAAGACGCCTGGCTACATATCAAGATTTCTTCGCCGTGCCCACCTCCCTCGCAGCATGATGAGCCGCGTATGTAGTACAGGGCATTAAGCCCCAAAAAGGATATTTATTACGTTTCCTCATCTACTCCCCAAAGTCCCCAACCCCGTCTTCTAAAGATACACAAACTCATCATAACCCACCCCTCTTTTCCTCTCCTCTTCCTCACCCTTTCTCTCCTCCCGCGACTCCATTTTCCTTAGCAGCCTCTTCATCAACCCCCCCCCAAGCCACTCGTAAAAGGGAGAACGTAAGAAAGAAAAAAGAACATAGGTAAAAGAACAAAATAAAATACAGTCCGAAAGGACTTGTTTCGCTGACCGAAAAACTCCGTAAGCAACACCCCCCTCTGTATGCGTAGGTGAGAAGCACAAGACATAAGAAAAAAAGGTGCTGAAACGTAGGGGACTCGACAAGAAAGAAGAGTCGAGGGGTATCACGCGGAAGCTTGTGGGTCATACTAGGGAATGAAAGGAAAGAATCACGACCCGGCTTTACCTCTCCCTCTCCTCTTGTCGTTTGCGGGAAAAGAAGAACCCCTCGGATGGGCCCGCCCAAACCCCGGTTCAGGACTTCCCGGCAGTGGAGCCCAGCGGGACAACCTGTACGCCGTTCAGCAAGGCCAAAAGGATCAACGATATCCACGGCCCAGGGTTCCAAACCTTGTCCCCGCCCCTTCCTCTTCTCGACTCGGCATGCTGAATCGACGGAGCGGAAAGGCGCGGCGAGCGGAGTGGTCTGAGTTTGAAGTCCCCGCAAATGTTTTTGCCGTTTCTATTTTTTCTCGTTTTTTTCCGATTTTTCTTGATTGTGTCACTCGGCGTAATGCTGAGGGACACAGAAAACGTCCCCGAGATCCCTTTTCGACGCAATACGCATTAGTGCCTCGCGCAAACGTCTCTAACCAAGAAATGTTACCACAGCTGTTTGGCGCAAGGGCCAGCGCAGTGGGGCGCATCGATGCGGGACGCGCCGGTAAGACAGGTGAACAAAGTCTGTTGGCTCCGTTTCTCTTAGCCTGCAGCGGCGACCGAGGCCGGCTGTCGTCGCTTTGCGGGAGGTGCCGTTCCCTGCTGTGAGAATTAAAGAACGCGCCGTCAGGAAATCGAGACGTATGACCTGGGGGCAGGGGGAGTGTACTCACCTCAGCAGCGCCGCGCTTCTTAGTGTCCCCGTCGGCTGAGGCCGCGCTCGCAGCTCCGTTGGCCTTCGCCTTTGCCTTCTTCTTCGGCCGGACTTCTCCCTCCGTAAAAACATCGTCGGGAAGGTCCCAGCTACTCGCCGTTAGCGCCAAACGAGCGACAGAAAGGGGAACGTGGGGGTGACTTACTTCCGGATGTGCTGAACAGAAAGAGCATTCAATTCCGGGTTGAAGTGGTCCCATCCGTGGCAGAGCGTCTTAAACTCCATGACTTCGTGGGCGAGGTTGATCGCTTTGGACCCCTGGCGAAGTTCGAGCCCGATATAATGAGTCGTGGTGTAAATCTCGGTCGCGTCATCCTCCTTCTTCTCGCCATTCGCACTCCCTTCCTGCTTGTCCGTGTCAACATTCGCATCCTCGTTCGAGTCCGCCCCATTCTGCGCCTCCGCACTCCCGTTGGCAGCCTTTTCCCCCTTCGCTAGGAAGGAAAGATCCCCCGCCTGGACCTTCTGGATCTCTTCGTCCGACTTGCAGCTGTGGACGCGGTCGAACCCCTTGACGAATGCCTGAGCGACGACGATGGTATCGTGCCGATCGAGGTTCCCAACAAGCATGCGGACCTTTGACTCGACGAAGCCCGACCACTTCTTGTGAGCGTCCTTGGTAATGCCGGACGACACAACGGCAAGGTAGTACTTGTAGCCCGTGGTGAAGAAGCTGTGCTTGGTGAATAGCTCGGACCACGGCTTCTTTCCCACGGCGATGAGGTCCGTAATCCCATCGGCGCGAAGGAGTTCAGCCTGAATAACGCTCATGGACGACCGAGTGATGTTGAACGAAGCGTTCATCGACGGGTAGGCCGGGGTGATGATGGGCATCAGGTGGAGCCTGTCCGGGGGGTACACCTAAAGCTATGTTAGCTGAAATGCTTCCTCGACGCCCGAGGGCGCTTAAAGCGTCCCTAAACCTACCGCTGGGTTCCAGATCCGGTAGCCTAAGCTCAACCGCTCAATGTTCTTGAGGAGCAGAGGCTGCGGCCAGGGCCACTGGCGCATGATGCAGAAGAACTTGCTCACGATCGTCGCAGCGGTCGCCCTGGGATACAGCTGGCAAACCCTGGCCACCATCAAGGCCCAGGCAACGCCTCCCGGATACCCTATCACATTGGCGTAGATGGCGCGCCTTTGTGCCCACAGCTTGACCGCGCGCAGAGCCATCTGGAATGTGCCCGGCTCCGGGACAAGATTGAGGATCTCGGTGGCAACGCGCGTTCCGTTGATCGAGCGGATCTCTCCCTCGTCGAGGCCGCGCAGGAGGTTCGTATCTTGGAGGTTGAACTGGGATGTGTCGGTCGGGAGCTTCTTCAGCACCGGGATCCTCGAGAAGATCAGATCGATGCTGATCCCCGAGTACACGAACTTGATGATCGGCACGAACGCATCAGTCACGGTCGCGAGGTCCGTGATGGCGCCCTTCGGAGCCATCTCGACGAGAAGGTCGGGGAAGATCTCGAAGTAGTCATTGCGCGTGACGTATTTGGGGGCGACGACGAGGGTGTCGATATCGGAGCCGGGGCCGTAGACACCGAGACGGAAACCTCCGTAGGTCAAGATCTTGCCCTTGGCGTCGCGAGCCAGAGCAGATTCCTTCTTCTGGGCGACTCGGGTAACGAACTCATCGCACATACGCTGAAGCGATTCAAGAACCTGGTGCCTAGCGAAGTGTGTCAGCTTGCCGTTCGCCCTTACAGCACCAGGGCGCGGCGCCTTAAAAATGCAAGTACAGACTGGGTATGGGCCACCTACCTCTTCTCGGTATCAGCCTTGGCCTCGAAGATGCCCTGCTTCCGAAGCTCATCGACGAGGGCGTTGTTTGACTCGATTTCCGCGGGAGTGGGCAGGTTGGTAGAGATGGGCGGCGTGACGCCGAGCTCCTTGTGGCCTGTAGACATTATGGGCGGGGATGGATCGCGCGACGTCGACTATTCGAGAAGAAGGGGGGGGGGAGAAGCCACCGTTGGGCGGTCAATCCGTCGCGTATCAGTGCGATGTGCGGAGATGGGCAAAGTCGAGATAGGGCCGAGGAGAGATCGTTATCAGATGGTTTGACCAACGGGGCGTCTGGCACGCTAGGTTAGGGAGAAGGCAGTGACAAGAGGCCGCGTCGGAGAAGCAGGTAGTCGATGCGCGCAAGTGCAGGCAGTATTAAGAGTCGAAGACGAAAAAGAGAAAATAAAGGAAGAGAGGAGCCAAACTGAAGGTTTGGTCTCGGAATTTGTGGAGCAAAGGAGCGTGTGTTCGGAGTCGCCCCAACCGCTAGACTGTGGAGAAAGGGAAAGACGAAAGGGCGACGAGGACGAGAACGGAGGGAGAAGAGCCGGGGATATCGGGGAAGAGGTATGGGGTGTCTAACGGCGGAATTAGGAGGGATAGAACATGTATGAAACTGTTGCCGACGTGTTGAGGTTGCTGAAGCCTCGTCGCGACCGTTTACGAAGGTAAATCGGCATGTTGGATAGAAGAATGAGTGGCGTTGGAGGGGCGGCAGCTGAAACTAGTCTTGTATATATACTGTTTGCGCTAGGCCTTAGCCGTGAATGTGGTCGTACTAGTACTTTGTAATTTACTCCGTTAGCGCTTATCGGGTATGCGGGACCTGACAGGGGTGTTGGATTAGTCAGATGATCTGCGCCTGCCAGTGCCGGAAATTCACGACTCAATCGAGACGACGACGCCACGGTTTCGCCGCGCAACTTCCCGAAGGCGCCCCTCTGCGAGACCTTCGTACATCCGGATTCCTCCACGACCGATCCCCAAGCTTGGCCAACAACGAACCTCCAACCTGAATTCCCACGGAGAAGAATAGTCCTACACGAAACGAACAAAGACACTTGCGAAACGCCCACGGCACAAGCCAAGCAGCCCGCCACGATGTCCACCCGCTCCCTTTACCGCTCCCTCCTTCGGGAGCTCCCACCGCGCGTCTCTCCCAGGGCCCCGCGCTCGTCACTACACAACCACCTCCGCGACGCCTTTGCGGAGGGCAAGCAGAAACCTGCGCTAGCGGAGCAGCTCGCCGTGTACCTGCGCTCGCAGAGGATGTACGGGGTGCTGCTGGACAGGTACAACCCGGGGATGAACATGGACGAGGAGGAGAGGGTGAGGCTTTCGGCGAGGAGGGTCGGAATGGAGATGCCGCAGGTTGTTGAAAGGTAACGGGGAGTGGGGGTGATGTGAAAGATAGGGGGAGGGTGCTGCAGCGGGGGATATATCACGAGACGAACGACCAATCTGTATAATAGTGCAGGGTATGTATAGGGATCCTGCATCCCACTATCCAGTGTAAAGGTATATCATGGAACCCATCCATCATCCAAGTGATTCATCTCTCGTCTCCCATACATCTTCCCTCCCCTACCCGGTGCCGCGCTCCCTAGCCTGGGTTTCTACATCGCTCAGCCGAAACTCCAGGAGCGAAGTCGAAATAAACGAAGGTAAGAACCGAAATATGTACCAAGAAATAGACAAAAAGTCTCTGCGTAGAGTGCACGGGGTATCAGCGACTTCCAGTCCTCCACAACATAGCCACCTCAACCCAAACCATCCCGTCTAAGAAACGCCCACACCCCCGTCCTCAAGCTGCTCATCCCACCCGCCCGTCTCCAACAACCACCCCCCAACCCTCTCCTTAACCTGCCGAATCGCCTCCCCCAGCGCCTCATTCCACTGGTCCTGCACGATCCTGACCTTCCCCTTCAAATCGTCCGTCAGTCTCGCCGCATCCTCAGCCCTCACAGCCTCGCCCCTCTCCTCCCTCCCCGCGCCCGGCGCCCCGCTCTCATCCACTTCAGTCTCAATGACCCTCGCCTTGGCGTTCGTGACCGCCTCGCGCACCTCGTGAAGCAGGCAGAGCAGATTTGTCTGCGACTCGATGAACTGGTACGTGCTCTTCTCGGCGTGCAGCAGCAGACTGAAGAGGTACTGCAGTGGGTGGTCCCGATACGCGGGGTTCTCGTCCACCTCGTCCGGCGGGACCTGTACGCGGAACCCATGCAGGTTCCCCGGTATGCGGTCCAAGAGCCGGCTGATGTTTGGCGCGATGTCCCAGAACGCCGAGAGCTGCACCTCGACGCCGCGCGAGACGTTGTCCGACGCCACCTTCTCAAAGGCCTCGGCCCGCTGCAGCATCTCCGCCGCGTAGACGTAGGATCTGCGGGCGACATCCTCCTGGAAGAAGGCCTCCGCCTGCTGCAGCTTCTCCTCGTTACCCGAGAGGCGGTACGGCGTCGTGATGACGGTCTTGTACCTGTCGTTCCGGTCGCTCAGGAGGTCAAATATCGCCTTGTGGAGCGCCTCACGGGCCTCGAAAATCCACTTGAGGAGCGTCAGCTTCTCGAGAAGCTCGGGCTTGTCATCTCCTTCCTCTTGCGGCATGTCGGCCGCGTTGCCGGTGTCATCAAAGAGGCGACTCGTGAGGTCTTCCAGGAGCTGCGTGGCCTGCGTGATCCGGTTCGTTAGGAGGTCGTTCGTCAGGCCGACGACTTGCTTCTGGAACTGCTCGAAATCGGTCTTCTCCAAATCCTTCACTTTGTCGTTCTCCGCTTTCGTCGCATCTGCGTCGATTACGGCCGCATCCGCATACGATATCCTGCCAGAGTTGATCTCCTCCTGCAAGTTCAGGCGAAGGGCCTGACGGCTTTCGGCGTTTTGCTTCTTGAGTTCCTGTCGTCGTCTCTCACTGTCCTTCTGGAACCGCTCCTTGGCGGCTGTCACCTCGCTGAGGTCGCTAAGGGTACGAACAGCGGCGCGGATCTGTGCTAGATCAGGGTGGTTGTTGTTCACCGCCGGGTGATGCCGGGGATAAGGGGGCGGCAAAGTTACAAGCCTGGAGATGTCGAGGCAAGGAGGATTGGGTGTGCTGGGCTGTGATGCTGTCGCCATAGAAATCATCGAGTGTCGCGGTGCATGGGGCGTGAGGGCTGGATCTTGGTCGAATAGCCCTGGCGTCTTCTTGTCGGGGGGGTATTCGCTGGAAGACTCGTACTCGTGGGCCCCGTGAGGCTCGGTCTTCTTGGGACTCTCTATCCACTGCAAAGCCTCCCGGGCCTCTTTGGGTACTCCCATATACTTCGACTCCCGCTTGGACCTTTCAAGTCGCTGGCCGGATGCGCCGTTAGAGTCCGACTCCCACCACCGGCTCGCTGGACGTCCCCTTGAGTCCGAATCGTCCACATTACTCATGCTCAGTATTGGGGAGAGCGACGGCATGTAGTTGTTGGTTCCCCAATTAGGATTATTCGTTGGCGTCCCAGCCGCCGCTGGTGAGTCGGGGATGGTGGCAGACGTCGGTGCCGAGTTGATATGCCCGTTAGACTGCGGCGTCCATTCTCCACCACTCCACGATGTGCCAGACTCCCTTCTCGCCTCCATTGGCCGGAACAGATCCCGTGTGAGATCAAATATCTCAGATCCCATGGTTGTTATGGCGGCCCCGTATCGCTCACGCCGTATCCGCGACTCGCTAACCATGAAATCGGCAAACATCCGAACCCTGTCTGCATCCGTTTCTGCAGCTGCTTCCCGAGTGGCGAACAACTTGAATCTGTCGATAGTCTCGCGGCTGAACTGCTCCGATGATTGCAAGACAACACTGTGCCGAGTGGGCGGAATGGACGCCCCCGACAGAGGAGGCCGGAGGCTGCTGGCTGGTGTAGCGACTACGTTATCGGAGGACGCGGAATCGACTCGCGGCGGCGGGGTAGGAAGAGCTTTCGGTATGGTAAAGGTGGAAGGCTCGCCAGCAGGGGTGGCATGCGACGCTTTGGGCGAGAATGGGGGCGTCGACGTATCCGCGTGTGTAAGATGAGGTGCCCCCATAATTCGTGGTGTTGTGTTTCGTGAGGCATGGCTTGAGGGTTCTCCTTGTTCGAAGTTGGACCTCCCTGCACTCCTAGGAGTCGACTTGTTGATCGTGGGCCGTCTCGAAAGCGTGGGGCCATTCGGCACAACAATATCAGAAAGCTCAGTCGGGTTACCGGGCCCCCTCGTCTTACTCTCCGCCCGCCGCTGCCTAATGCTCTTCTCGTGGCGAATTGCTCCGGTCCTAGCGAGACCAGCGGAGCCCGACCCGGATGTTTGGGGCTCGTCCTGGTGAGGAGAGATACTTACGCTCGAGGTATCAATCGTCAGACCGGGCGAACGCCCTCGCCGAGGTTCACTAGGGCGAGCGTCTTCGTCGACCCAGTTGGCAGGCGTGGGCGGGACCGGGCCCAGCGCCATAACACCACTCGGCGGAGGCCGCCGCGTGGGCGGCGACATTACGGGCGTGGTCGACCTATCAGATGGCTGGAGGCTCTGTGACCTCGACTGTGACGGCGGTGGTCCAGGCGGCGGCGGCGGTAGGGGCATTCCCGGTTCCCACCTAGCGTGGGACGAAGAACGTGATCGGGAAGACGTCGGTGTCTCGATCGCGCCAACGGAGACCGCTCTCCTCGAATTTGGCGGCGCGCCACCGGGGCCCGCAGCAGTGAACCTTTGGGGTTCCGGCTGGGGTATATGAATGGCGAGGTTCCGATTGGCATTGCGCGCGAAGGACGAGTCGGGGGTGCTCTGGCTCGGATTCGGATTCTGGTCATGATCGCGGCGCCGGGTCAGAGATGATAACCCAAACCTCCGCTCCCTTGACGCTCCTCGGCCGGGAGCGTTGGGGGGCGGTGGAAAGCTAGTGTTCGCAGGGGGGTCGGGCGAGGGCCGATGTGTGGTGAGGCTTGAAGGAGGCACTCGCGCCGCAGAGGTGTTGGCGACGACTGGCTCGAAAGATTGACTCACCGGTCGCTGGCTTCTGGGGGGGCTATAAGGCGGCGGTGGTAGAGGGGAGGATGCTGAGACGAGAACTGTCAGTGACGGTCGCACAGAGCGAGCAGTGGGCGTTATACAGGAAGGACATCACAGTCGCTTACCAGGTTGTTCCCGCACGTAGTCATGAGTCCTCTCCGCGCCGGGTACAGGCGACGCGATCCATTCTTGCGGATTGTACGGCTGGATGGCGCTCGGCGGAGTATGGGTGGGGTATTGGGTGTTGGACGTCAGCGACACTGCAGACAGCGGAGTGTTTTGCGAATATCCAGGTCCGAGTGATGTTGTTAACAGAGGATTGAGACCCAGACGTAGTCGCGACGGGTCACGAATATTGTTCATTGTCCGTTCCGAGGCGCCGTCGGGCGACCTCTCTGTCGGCGGATTCGATACGCTGGCTCGATATGACGAGTGCAGAAGGGCACGCGTTCGGTTCGGCCAGACGAGGATTGCGAGAGCACCGAGATGGATCGGAGGACGGCGCAGGCCTGGGGATTTGGAGCCCCTCTTAGCTTCGCCCCGTTTTGATTCGCCGATGTCGACAGTCAAAGTGGTTGACCTCCGTTTAATTGCCCGTTCATCCAATCTGCGTCCTATGGGAAGAAGCGCCTGGCATGCCTTGCGAAGTGAGTAGAGGCTGGGAAGAAGGCCGCAGCGAAGACAATCTGAGGGCACTCAATGTCCCCGCGCCTTGGTTTAGGCGGATGACCGAGCGACGAGTGGGAAGAGACGGGATGAAAGAGAGTATCCAAACATCCGTCCTGAGGCGAAAGTGGGGTGGTACGGCGCTGACAAGGGACCCGGAGCGGTTGGAACGCTGAGCTCCGGAGGGAGAGTTCGGCGCGACAAGGGAGCAAGGCAGCGACGGAGTAGGTGACCCGCGCACTTGAGTGCTCCGACTTGAAAACTCTCGGGATCGGTCGACGGCGGGTGGGACAAATCGCGCTTCGCCCTTTCTCGATAGAGCTGGTCCTCGCGATGAGATCCGCGTTGTTGTCGGGGAGAGACTAAGAGCAGCGTTGAAATGTGTGACGCGACTTCCCGAGTTGTAGAGTCGCTTGGCAAAGCACAGGGAGGATTGGGGGGTGAGGCCTGTTATTCCCGGCCGTCGGTACACAATTTACCCTTCCACGCTCCTGTGTCGGTTGGGGCTTTAGGGGGGTTCTTGCGTCCGTGTCTGGCTTAAAGCGATGGGAAGAAGTACCTTCCAGCGGACGGACCAAGTGCCCGCAACGGGATCGGAGTCCCTTCACAGCCAGGGGTCAGGGAGCTGTTCCACGCGAAACGACACGCACCCCGCCATGACTTTGGGAGCACAGGTGCGATTGGAGGTTTAGACGGTGAACCGATGCACACTGCCCATCAGGTAGTGCAACCTCGAAGTACAACCATCGTAAACACTAGCTCCATTCTTCTTCACTCTTACCCTGCCAAGGAGGGAGCATCGACCGCCTGGTCTAGACTCAATACCGAGTGTGAGGTGCGCATCCCATGTGATAGACACGGTCTCTTTCCCCTTCCGGCAGGATGAGTGCATGCCCGCCGAAGTCTCCCCTGCCTTTCGTCCTTCGGTCAGACTGGCAGCCACCCAGTAAGACAGATCCGGGCGAACAAGCACGCCAGTCGATGGACGACCCTGTGGAGTGTGCCGAGGGAAAGAGGGGCCCACAGAACTCCCTCCATTGGACAGACGGTCGGGAGCTCAATCTATTCTTGGATCACCCTTGAGTATGACAGGGGTGTGATTGGCTACATGTCTGTGAGCAACGTGAAGAGGGATGCCGGCGCTTAAATGCCTGGATCGCATCCAAGTCACACACGGCAGTCCATCGCACTTGGGCCTCGGCGAGGGAGAAGGTCATGGCGTCTGAAGATCATGCCAGGCTTGGAGGCTGTAGGATGGATGGACGAGCCTCCATTCCTCGAGTGAGTGTGTCCCGCCGAATAGAGTATCGGCCGAGATGGAATCACCCCGGAGCCCAGCCTCGATTCCAAACACTGTTCAGTCAGTGCCTGCGATGTTGGCGGTCTTGCGTTCTCTATAGCTGTTTAGCGAGGTATCGGGGTGTTGATCATGCCTCGTTGCGGACAATCCGCGACCCCGTAATGTTGCTCTAGAACGACTTCTACCGTCTTGGGCACTCCGTACCCGTTCGGGACCAAAAGAGATAGACCTCCCCTGCCTTCTCTTTCCCGAAGCCGACCACTGAAAATATATATGGACATAACGATAGGGGTTGTATCCCGCGGCAAAAGGCTCCGAGTATGCAGGTGTGCATTTAGTCAAGACTCCACCTTCGATAAGGTAAGATCCAGTTCCCATTCCCTTAGAATGTCGCGCTTCCCCGGCATTCCTTACATGCGCGAAGACGACCGCAGAGGGAAAGGTGAACTCCACGATGTTCTACCATCTGATGCCACAGCAGATGGGGTCGATGGATATCAGCGAAGCAGGCCAAATGAAAGAGTAACAGTGTACTTTCGTAATGTATTTAGGAAACCTGCGCTTGTCGCCTGTCGCTGCTGCTTTGCAGCGAAACTGGAGAAGCATGGCCCAGTGCCTACCTATTGGTCAGTGAGGCACCCATCATGCAATCAATGCCATGTGTTGGTGCCGACAAGATCTGGCATCTGAGGCCCTATAATCTCTTCCACTCCTGAGTACCATCATGCAAGGGCATGATCACAGGCCCGAGCGTCCGAAGCAAGGCTTTACCTACAGAGGGTCGTACCAGAGGGCAAGATGCCGCGGGGATTGATTAACAAGAGCAGAAGCTGCCCACTCCTTCTAGCCCCACAAAGAACCCTGGCCGATGGTTCCTCATTGCGACGAAGCCCTGGACCTGGAAGAGGCCGGGTCCGGGACTGGGGAACGCTAGGAGCTTCGCAAAGTCGGCCACCGATAGAGACGGAGGTAACGCATCTCCAGTCGAAGGCAGTCACGTCACTTCAGTCCGAGGGCAGAGAGGCTCTTGATCGTCCAATTGAGAAGTGGGCCCTGGAGGTCTGGACCCTGACTGATAGACGAGGCTTCCCGATCTGGATCACCATGGCGGATGATATCAATAGCGGCAGGAGTCGGGTGGTGAGAGAACACTTGAAGGACTGTGTGAGATTGGACTCGAATAGCGGGGTCGGTTCAGGCGTGGCGGAGGGTGGGGTCCGTCCCTCCGACTACTGATTGTGAGGCTGCGATCCGAACTTTTACCGCCGATTGGAGAAATTTCAGTCTTCTAGCTTCTAGAGCGTTCTGCGCGACATCCAATCCCTCCTCCCAAACTCCCTTTAAAGCATCATCCCTCTGCAACACCTTCCCTCCCCCATCTTCATCTTCACTGATACCCTGCCCCGTGGTCGTCTATGCCTTCGACATAGGTGTTATTTCCAGACGAATCCTCCGTAGGTAAGCTACCCCTTGAAAGCACGCCTTTCCTCTCCCTTGCATGATGAATTTCCAGCTGGCACCAGTCTGAGGACGACTTGTACTCCCCTCTTTGATGATAAGCTGCGGTCTATGACCAACTCTGATTTTGGACCTCGTTCCACGCACATGTCTTCCCCTCGCACAGCAATTCGTGCCGGCGGCATTGCTAACATCCTACGTTGCTTAGTATCTCCGAGTCTCCCAAGATAAATCAGCCACAATGGTCCTGCACAACCCCAACAACTGGCATTGGGTCAACAAGGATGCGTCAGGGTGGGCCAAGGAGTGGTTCAAGACCAACCTGCTAAAGGTCGAGGCCCAGGAGGGCGACGTCTCCGCCAAGATCACAAGTGTGACGAGCATGGACGGCGATGTCGACGTCAGCCAGAGGAAGGGCAAGGTGATTACTATCTTCGATGTCAAGCTGACCCTAGAGTACTCAGGTACGTAGTTTAAAAATCCCGTAAATTGAATTCGTAACCCGTTCTTATGACATTTTGCGTGTAGGGTCCGCCCCTGAGGCCGAGGATGTCGCTGGGAACATTACCATTCCGGAAATTGCCCACGATACTGAGGAGGACGAGTTCGTGGTGAGTTCCGACCTCGATCATCCTCGGGTCACACGTAGACCTGTTGACTAATATGCTGGTCAGTTCGACATCGACATCTACAGCGAGTCCAAGGAGAAGCAGCCCGTCAAGGATCTCGTGCGGTCCAAGATTGTGCCCCAGCTACGACAGGAGTTCCTGAAGCTCGGCCCCGCTCTCATCGTCGAACACGGAAAGGACCTCCAGCACGCCCCCGGCTCGAACCCCTCCAGCGGCTTCTCCACGCCCAAGGTCCACCCGCAAGGGTCCGCAAAGCCCGCGGCGCCCGCTGCCTCTAAGCCGACCAAGACCGTGGGGACCGTCAACACGACGACCGTGACTGATACCGAGGAGTTCCGAACCACCGCGGACGAGCTGTACCAGACCTTCACCGACGTCGGCAGGCTGACGGCCTTCACGAGGGCCCCGCCCAGGGTCTTCGAGGGCGCCAAGCAGGGGGGCAAGTTCAGCCTCTTCGGCGGCAACGTCTCCGGAGAGTACCTGGAGCTGGACCCGCCGAAGAAGCTCGTCCAGAGCTGGCGTCTGGACCAGTGGCCCGAGGGTCACTACTCCCGCCTGCAGATCGAGTTCGACCAGAATGACGTGGACCACGTCACCGTCATGAGGGTGACCTGGGAGGGTGTGCCGATTGGGCAGGAGGAGGTGACGAAGCGGAACTGGCTTGAGTATTACGTCAGGAGTATCAAGCAGACGTTTGGGTAAGTGGACAGGTCCCTGCTCCTCGTAATCGCTATCAATTTGGCTGACACATCGCAGGTTCGGTACCATCTTGTAGACAGGGTTTCATGGAATGGCGTTGGGGGTAAACACATACGCTCGGAGGGAATATACAAAGAGTTTGGTTTTTAGAGTGATGGAGCACCGGCAGGGACTATCCGCGGGCATCAGGGCCAAGCGAAACTGGTCCCCGGTTCGAGAGCAGGGAAACATGTCGAATATGGCCTGTGGGAAGCGGTTGGTGGTATGATTTACGTTGAATGAAGACATGTTTTGAATGCATACCTCGGTATCCTCTCTATACACTTGCTTGACCAGAAGAAGAGTGGAATCGTTCGTCTGCCGTCATACTGTAGTGGCCTGCACTCTGGAATCGTAAAAGTCTCGTTCAATTAGGTATTATGAAATATTAGATGAGTAAAAAAGGTCATCAGCGTATTCAAAAGCGAAACGCTTTCCCCGTCCCCAAAGACCGCGGGCTTCACATTGGCGCTGCCCTGGGCGACTTATGCCTTCGCGCAGCCCCCATAGACGGCAACCCGTTCCCCTTATCGAACTGGCACTCCTGTATAAAGATATCGCGCAGGTTATCCTTGAAGCCCAGGTCGTACATGTTGACCACGTCCTTGAGATTCCATACCCGCTGCCAGGACCCCTCGCCGGGGAGCGGCGCGTCGTCGGGCGGCGGGCGGCCGTCCTCGGACCGCGTGAGGATCTGCTCCGTCTCGACGGGCCAGCGCGTGATGGCGGGCTCGATAGTGGTGAACTTCTGGCGGCGGGGAGACATACGGCGTTTGAAGGCGTAGCCGTCGTCCATCTCGTACTTCCAGTCAGACCACTTGGCGGTCTCGTTGGTCGTTGTGCCGCAGTAGACCAGGAAGAGGGTGTAGGCGAGGAGGCCCCAGACCATAGGGGCGAGCATGCCGGTGAGGAGCGTGATTGCGCCGAGGGGGATGCTCTGCTGGAGGCCGTATGACCAGACGAGGAGGTACTGGCCCCAGTCGAGCTCCTTGGGCGGCCAGATTGCCCAGAGCGGGTAGCGGGCCTTCATCTGGGAGGTCATGATGAAGACGCCCACGACGGCGCCGTAAGTGGCGAGGAAGGCCGTCGAGACGAGGAGGAGGATGAACCAATGGTGGTTGCCGTAGCCGACGCACTTGTTGATGAAAATGCAGTGGTGGTCCAGCCTGCCGACGCACCTCTTGCAGATGTGGCAGTGCTTGGAGCGCGCGGGCTTGAGGAAGCGGCAGGTTCGGCACTCCTGGCCGGGTTGGTAGATGGAGAAGTCATAGGGGTAGAGCTCCATGTGATAGGTGTGGTTCGTGTGGGTGATGTATCCCGGGTCGCCCGCCGCGGCTAGGTACAGGAAGATGTAGGGCAGTAGGACGGATATGGTGCCCCCGACCTTGTGGAAGGAGGAGAGGTGTGGCCATGCCGCTGGGAGGTACATGTACTCTGAGACTGCCAGGATGAGGATGTAGAAGACCTGGTGGAGAGTTAGCGTGGCGTTGTCTCCTGGGCCAGGGTTAACCAATGCCAGCGGGCTTACCAAGATCGTGGGATGCCTATCATTCACCATATAACTTCCAAAGCGTCGAAGGCCAGAACTCAGCCGACCTCCCGTCAGCCATTTATCCAAAGCAAGGATGGCATTGGGAATGCGGACTACGATGAGTCTATTCAAGAATCCTATCGGCGTATGTCTAGCACGGTTCTCGTATTAGTGTCTAGTTCCCCCCCTCCCCCCCATGTAACTGCATTTCAGATTGAATAAAGGGTTTCTCGGGATGAAAGGTTTCTTGTGCCCAATCCAACCTCGTTTTTGAGAGTAAGGAGTGAGATTAGGGAAACTTCGGAAGGGCGGGTCTACCTTAGAACAGGAATCCGACCGAAGAAGATAACAAATACCACAAACGAGATGCCCAATATGACAAACAAAATGTTTTTGAGCGTCAGCATGGTATCGGAGGGTAGGTAGTATCAGGAATTTGTCCGAGGTCGTATTATAAGACGAAGGTCATGGCAGAGACGTTAGGCGTAGCAGCAAGAAGATAAAGAATGTAGTCGCTCAAGCTCGAGGGCAGCAAGAACTTCAAAGGTGAAACAGACGCAAAGCAAGCGAGTGAGGCTGAATTCAGGTGTGAAGGACTGTCGTATTCTCTCGAACGTAAGCGCTGGTTGTGAGACGAAAGAGGAATTGGTTTGAGGACTCGAGTTCATGTGAAGGTGCGCTTATTGTCTTTTACGTGGGTACGCGGCCTGCAAGATTTACCCCCGATAGAGGCATTGAAAACCCTATTTGTGGCAATTGTACTGTTATTGCATCGATCTTGGTTGGCTATGCGGAGTGTGGGGATGGATCTAGATTACTACATCACGTGGTTTCGTGCCGTTGCAGCAAACCTCCCACGATAGTCTCCAGCTGGAACGCGTCGTCGACGAGCAGGCAGTCTGGGAAGCGCATGCGAACAACCCAACGGGCCGCGCCGGCCATCATTTTTCATCGCGTACTTATTTTCTTCCCGGGACATGTGTCTCTCGTTACATACTCCTAGTTTGTCAGTTTCCGCCCAAGGAGAGAACAGCCTCATCAACAGCGCGTCTGCCCCTCCAACGCCCGCCTCACACCGCCTGCCCGACTGATACGACGATCGCGAAATTCCCCTTCATGTCATTCACCTAGCTTCCTTTATCGCGGTTCTCTCCTTCGACGTCTACTCTTTGCCTTCGTGTCCTTACCCCAAGGGTCCCCACTATTCATCGGTTTCACTAGGTTGTCGCGTCTCTTGTCACTTACGCGTCCGACGTCCTCTTATGAAACCCTGAGACTATGCCGCCATGCCTTTCTCACAAGGCCCCGATCAAGATGTCTCGGGCGGGGGGATCTTCGAGGGTGTCAAGTTCTGGCTTGCTCATAGGATGCCCGACCGGGCAAACATCATTGCCCTTGTGAAGGCAAGTTCCCCATATTCGTGCGTCGGGGTTCATGAAATACTAACTCGGCATAGAAGCACGGTGGGATCGTGGAACCATTTGATGCAAGGGCGGACATCCTCATTGCCGACCATGCCAGAAAGAATTCCCCGCCCAACTCATTCTCCTGGCGCCTGATAACGGAGTCGGACAAGGCGGGCCGCTTTGTGGACAAGGAACCGCATCGCATCGGCCCCCCATCCACGGCACCTCGGTCCGTCGCTTCAGGGGCACCCACGAGGTCCTTCAGAACACCATACACCGCTGCCGACGATGCACTTCTTGTAGCCTGGGTCAGCGGGTACGAGAAGAAATCCGGTAACAAGATCTACCAGGAGTTGGAATCTGTCGTGAGTCTTATACCAGGACATATTTTTGAGGCGCAGGAAAGGCGGCCTTGGTCTGACAGTTTCCTTGGCAGCACCCTCATCACACGTGGCACTCATGGAGGGACAGATGGGTGAAGCATCTCAGAAACCTGCCCGACGATGTCCTGGACCAAATGGCTGCGGCCCACGCTTCGAACGAGAGGGACTCCGGCGCTCCTTCCACGAATGGCTCCCCGTCTCAACAACAGAGAAGCCGCCCACCAACTCAGAAACAACCACCAACTCACCCACCAACCCGACAATCACCTTTAGCTAAATCCCCACCTCAACCTTCGCGACCACTTTCGCGTGGTGAACGCGAGACATCTCCTGATTTCGATGACGATGACAACGCTCTGTTAGAGGAGTGGGTGAAAGCCAAAGTCGGGTCTGGAGAAAGGTGGAATAACATTTCGATCTACCAAGAACTGTCAAAAAAGGTAAGAGCGATCAGCTTGCTGCTTGCCCAGGCCTCTGCTATATTATATCTTCGGTATATACCTAACAGTATACCAGCAATCTCATCACTCCGCCAAATCTTGGAAGAGTCATTTTGCAACCTTGTGGAGAGAAGAACGTATCGACATGAAGAATTGGAGCTCCGGGCACGAGCCTGCTTCTCACCATCCCGCTTCGCAACCCTCAAAGAACGGTGGGCGACGTGCGCGAAGTGAGAACATCCCATCAGCTGAAGGAAATGAATCGCCCGGGCGGGACGACATGTCACAGCAATCATCAGAGGCCGGTCCTAAGAAAACGTTCTATCAAAATCTTGACGCTTGGATCAAAGTGGAAGCCGAGGACGGCCGAAAATGGGATGTGGAAAGGTGGCACCATATCCAGGATCGCAAATTCGAGATCTGGGATTTGTACCAAGCAGTCACTGGGCAAGACTGTTCTATCGACGATGTGGACTGGGAGCTGGTCGCGGAAAAGCTGGGCTTCGATCTTATCGCCCTGGAGGAGCTGGAGGGATGCTGGGATAAGAACCTCGTCAGGTTCCATGAAAGCACTACCGGGTTCGACTATGACGAATTTGTGAAGGATGGCAACACAACGACGGATGGTGATGATGGCTCTGGAGACGAAGATGCCAGCACATCTTCGGAGAACGGTCCGACGGAGGGGGCAGGCGATGACTTTGAAGGTGAGAATACTCGCCCCCCGGCGAACGCTCTGATGGAAGGAGAAGACGATGTCTCCCAAGCTGAGGACGCTCCCACCCCACGGAGGAGCCACCCTTCGCCAAGCTTGTCGGACCGTGTCCTTCCGAAGAGCTCACATAGGAAGCGGCGTTTTAGCCGTAATTCCGAGATCCGTTCAACCCCCAAAGCTCATCTCAGGCCCGGATCTAGACGCCGGGAGGATAGCCCGACACCGTCGAAGAGGAGACGCTTGTTCAGTAATGCAGAGGAGCAACGCGCCGTGGCCGACACGGATGAAGATGAGGACGAATATTATGAGGCCCCGACTCATCAGCCGTCTGTGCCGCAAGAGGTCAACCACTCGTCTCCCCTGGTGGTCCGTTCTCGGAGTCATCACGGATCTGTAACACGAGGTTCCAGCTCATCGAAAGCGCATACAAGTAGAGGCCAGTCGACTTCCAGGCCGACTTCGAGCGCTCACTCCGCGCCCAAACGCCGTGCCTTGCCATGTGCCATCGCCCGCGAGCCTGAGCCTGAGCCTGAGCCTGAACCTGAGTCCGAGTCCCACCCCGTCGGAGACGCCGAAGACTCCGAGGTCTCAAAGGATGATGACAACAATGAACAAATACAGGCCATTTTAGAAGAGTTTGAACGACAGGGTTACACCCGCGATATGGCGACAGATGCCCTCTACTGGACATCGTTGGTCCCCGCTCTCGCCCCCGTCGTCCTGGAGAGCCTGAAGAGGGGCGACGGCCCGCCCGACGGCCTAAGGGGCGTGTGGACGCTGCGCGATGACGAGAATCTCAAGGCCATCAACGCGGTGGATATGAACCAGCCGACGGAGAACCTCACGGAGCAGAACCAGAGGCGGCGGCTGAAGAGCATTATGGAGGAGCTGCTGCGGAAGCATGGCGTGGAAATCGTCGAGGCGAGGAGGCAATTTCTTGCCCATGCGGAGGAGACGGGGCTTCGTCCTGATTAGGGAGGGCGCACTTTCCGGGACGGTCAGGAGGTATGGGATGGTTGGCTTTCAGTGTATTTTGCAACGTTTACGAGATACCAATACAGATACCGATGACAACTGAACCGATGTGCTCAACTTGGGAACCCAACAGATGAAACACGGTAATGCCAGTCCTCCCTCGCCAGGTCCTCCCTAACCTTGTAATTCTCCTCCGCAACTTGTAAAACCCCCATGTCAGCCTCCACGACCTCCATCCCCTCCTCGGCCCCCATCTTTCCCAGCGCCCCCAAAATCGGCATTCCAACTTGACTCAGCCCGACATACTCCCTCTTCGCACCCCTATTCGCCTCCAAGTCCGCCTCCCGCTCCTCGTCCGTCGCTGGGTTCGCGGCGTTCACAAACGCGATGGCGCAGGTATTCTCGAACGCGCGGCAGACGACGAGGCTCTCGAGGAACGTCTTCTCCGCGAGGGGATTCAATGCTGCGCCCTGCTCCCCCGCGTCGTTCAGGTGCCACATGGTAGGTGTGATGATGAGCGCCGCGCCGCGGGAGACGAGCTCCCTCGCTGCTTCAGGGAAGGCGAGGTCCCAGCAGATCAACAAGCCCACCTTCCCAAATTCCGTCTCGAAGACTTCATGCGGCTCGTGAACGGGCGAGAGGACGCCCCGTTCAGGATGCCACAAATTCCGCTTCACATAGCGGGAAACGACATCCCCCTGTGACGAGATGAAGTAGCAGACGTTGGCTAGCGCCCCGTCGGGGAGCTCCTCAATGATGGTGCCAGGGACGATGGCGATGTGGTGGGCCCTGGCGAGGTCCTGGAAGGCGGCGAGGGAGGGCGCGGCGGCTTCGCAGGCGGACTGGAAGTCGGGGGACGTGGGGTGCCAGGAGGTGAGGGCGTATTCGGGGAGAATGGCGAGATGAGCGCCGAGGGAGGCGGCGGATTGGATGTGCGAGGTCGCTTTGGCGAGGTTGTAGGTTGGTGAGAGGGGCTGTGTGTATGGCACACCGTGGGCTTAGCAGACTTTCTTCTTTCATTCCGTGGTGATATGCCGTTTTGAGGGTCGGGCATCAAGCCATTGTCGAATTTGCATGCTAATGGGGGAGTCCAGCCGAAATGTGATGTAATGTATGACATGGCATGCTCACCTTCGGGTACAGCTGTATCAGCGCAATGTTAATTTTAGACGTCATTTTCGAGGAGTACAATAATGCTGCCTCTTTAAATTATCTTCAGGCCACGGATAGGGAAGTCCATCAATACCTGGACGGTGATGGGGACGATTTCGATTATCGGGACAAGATGTGTGAAGTTGAACCGTTCCAGGGATGGCGAGCTTAATCATTAGCTGCAACCTAAAGACTACGTCAGTAGCCAAATCTAAGCACTGGATCCCTCCCCCTTTCGGCGGAATGCTTGGGTCGACGTTGGCTCCAACAGGTATAAACGATAATAGAGGCCGCCCGGGTTTATGAGGTCATATGATCACTCATAAACCTGTATAAACGTACTTTTGGATTCTGACGATACATGTATGATCTAAAGTATATTCACCTCCCTCAGCTCCTTTATCTATTCTCCAGCGGCTAAACGAAACACATGAACAATTCACGGGGGCTCACGGATACGACACAGCTATGAGTGATCTCGAATGCCGGGACGAGTGTAACGATGAAGTAGTGTCGTTCTGGGGTGTTAATGGATGGCGAGCTTGATTATTAATGGCAAAATGGTTGTATCCGGCAAACACGGGAAGCCGAAGCAACAATAGTTCGCGCTCACGCCTTCCTCCGCAGACTTGTGGGGATGTCTCAATCTCGAAGTCGTCATCACCGGATTTCTCCCGACTAGAACATTTCCGCTACCGAGCATTGAAACATGGGCACTATAACTTTCGACTTGTTTACAGCACGAGGTTGGGCTACCATCGTGGCCAGCTTCTTTGCCCTCCTATATTATCTCCTATACCGAGTCGGCGCAAGGAAGATTCATCCGAATGAGCCCGCCGTTATCCCGCCCAAGATTCCATTCGTCGGACACGTACTCGCGATGGCTATTCAGGGGGGGAAATATGTGAAAACGATCGGGTAGGTTCTTCCTTGAAAGACCTGTACGAGCAGTCAGTAATGGGATGGGCCAGACTGGAACACAAGCATTTGTCCATCTTCGCCCTCCCTGTACCAGGATCTCGCCTTTATGTCGTCGCTGATCCATCTCTGGCTGCAGTTGTTCAGCGGACTTCAAGGGCCCTTTCGTTTACACCACTTGTCCCGGACGTTACCAAGCGTGTGCTCGGATTAGACACCCGGACTGTCGACTTCGTGAAGCGGAACTTGGATCCCCTTCCCCGGGAGGAACGGCATTTCCTGGCTGAGACCCACGACATGCTCTATACCTACCTTGGCCCTGGTGAGGATCTCAACGAGATGAGTCACGCGGTCACGCAGGGCTTATACGAGCAAGTGGGAGCGTATTTTAGAGTTCTCAGAAGGCAGTTGGGTCGTTCCGAAGTAGTGGATCTTTTGGCCTGGGTCCAGCATTTCGTGGCTGCTGGGACGACCATGTTTCTATACGGCCCGGAAGCCCCTTTTGAGCTTGATCCGACACTCGAGGAGGCGTTCTGGGATTTTGACCAGGGCCTTGGCGGGTTGCCTGTGTGCGTTGTCCCATCACTAACAGCGAAGAAATCATACAAGGGGAGAGAAAGGCTCGCTCGAGCTCTGAAGGGGTACCTAATGAAGGGTTATTACAAACAGGGGTCCCGAATTGTCCAGAACAGGATACGTATTGCCCAGAGGCACAGCTGGGCCACGGACATGGCTGCACGATCAGAACTTTCCTTCTTGTCTGCTGGAATCGTCAACATAGCAACGACGACATTCTGGGTCATACCGCAGATATTTTCTCGGCCCGCTCTCCTGATCACGATCCGTGCCGAGTTGAAAGATGCAAAGAATGAGAGTGAGTCTCTTTTAGGAGAAGGAGCCCTCAGCTCCAATGTCGTCAAGGGAAAATGCCCGAACCTCGTAGCCGTCTTCCGGGAATGCCTCCGCGTCGGGTCCGAGAACTTTTCGACCCCGTTGGCGAAGGAGGACATAATGCTCGCGGATGAGCACTTTTCACGCAAGGGCTCCGTTATCCAGATTATGGGGAGTGTAATCCACGCAGATTAAGACATCTGGGGGTCAGATGTAGCCGAGTTCAACCATGAGAGATTCCTTCGCAGGCAGGGAGGAAAACCCAGGGTGCATCCGGCGGCGTTCAGGGCTTTTGGAGGGGGAAAGACATTTTGTCCTAGGAGGCACTTCGCGACGACGGAGGGTTATCATGTTGGCGGCGTTGATCTCATGAAAACGTACACGGGTCCCTAGGTACCTCCGGAGTATTTCGTGATCGTGCCTGCCATCTCCAAGCAAGGTATCTTGGTCACCCCTGAGCGTCGGGAAGTCACGACCAGAGGGTCGCCAGGTACTTTCCTCCTCGAGATATTGATGTGGTACAGTGCCTCCTTCCCAAGTTCTTACGTGAAAGGTATCAAATTACATACGCTCTCAACTTATCTGATCTCAGAGTTAAGAACGGATTTCGGTCATCACCTCACGCCCTTTCCAGCATTAAAGGGCAACGAGACTCCGTCAGCGCAACGGAGCCAGGCCAGATCACACCTTGACCGCGTTTCTTTTACGTCCCCAAATAAATCACTGTTCTGCCCCCTCGTGTGCCAACCTTCTTTCCATAGTGACATAACGGTTTAGGCAACCAGATTGACTCAATCGCAAGGCGAGGTTTGCCAGTCTGTTTTGCGTATTCGGGATAGCTTTGGCTCGATTAAGTCCCGGAGTGACGGGCTTCATGATGAAGCTGACTCTAGGATTTCTTTGGCTGGGGCATGTCCATGCATGGGTTTGGAATAGAGGCGGGGCTTTGAGTGCCCCAAGTATGGTATCAGCCGACCCTTTACCAGCTGATTCTAATAGCTTACAGGTGAAGGGGGCATCCCGACGGCTACAGCCCGTTCCCACGACGACATATCTCGTCTACCCAACATATACGCCGTTGCCATCAAGGAGCTCCAGGAGCTCGAGTCCGAGCCGTTGTGTCATCGCACGGCCGCTAGGCTCCTCGTGAACGACTGCCAGATGCTCGAAGGCAAGGACGAAGCAACGATCCTGATCGACAGCGGAAGGCAGGTTCGAGACTTTGTGGATTTCTACGCCGCTAGCTTGGCCATATGTGACCTCGAACGTGGCAGCTTCACGATCCCCCCCGAGTGCGCCAAGTTCCGGGAGGGACCACTCGGCCAGTTCACAGTCCCCCAACGCAGTCATCTTCATGTGTCGTCCAAGGAGATTGATTCTTGCTTGTCGGCCCTCGCAAAGTCAGATTCGGCGTGGAGTACCTGGGTTAGTTACCGCCATAAAGCCCTACGTTTCTGCGAGGCCGCCAGAGCGGACAACGAGAAAGGTGAGTTGGCTTCCACCTGCTATATGGACGATTTGAGATGAACTAACGACGCGCGAAGCTCAAAGCATCCACCTTTATCAACGCATCACCAAAGTTCTCGAGACACTTGTCAGCCGTGTCGACGAACAGATGGAAACGAGAATGGAGGCCTTCGACAGCAGGGTTCGGGTGGTCAGAACTAACATCGAAAGCTTGAATCCCAGAATTTCACATCTGCATGAGGGGCTGGCTCGGCTCCAAGAGGTGCTCTCTGGGCAGCTGGAGCGCACTGCGGAGGTAGGTAGTCGGCTTCAGCTGGCCCATATTGGAAGACTAACTGGCGATTTTAGAGTTCGGTAAGGGTTTTGCATCGTGGACTTGAAGATGCGATCAGTTTACAGCATATGCTTTCGGTTCTGCTGCCCTCCGTACTCGAGGGTCACGCAGAGATGGCGTCTTCCCATGACAATGCCGTCGACACGGTCAAGGCGAAAACAGCCGAAGGACTGGACATAGTCTTGTCAGCCCTTGCAACCGTAGCTGCTTCCTCGTCAGCTTTGAAAGAGCGAATTGTGAGTTCTACCGACTTGGATCCCCAGACGTAGGACTCTCAATGCTGACAGAAGGCTCTAGAGTGCATCTCATCAAGCCGTCATGGAGCTTGAAACCCGCCAAGAAACACTTGTGAAGGTAGGGAAAAGCTCTTTCTGTTGAGGTTCATGCGTAGACTAATAGTGATTTCTTATACACAGGGTCTCGCCACAGCCATTGACCTGACGCAAATCCTATCAGCCAGGTTTGACGCACACGATGAACGACTTAGCATGGCCGCGGGAAAAGCCGCCACTATACTAGAAACCTTGGACGAGACGAGCGAGATTGCAGCAAATGTACGAGGGTCCATCAGTAGAAGTCGGGGCATCTTCACATGGTGGCCGTATGTTGTCTGCCCTGTGTTCTCTTTGGTCTTGGGCTCTTACCGTTTACCTCCGTCCGGCATCAGGAATCTTGGTCTCGTAGTACTCGGTAAGTTTTCCCAATGTACGACGCCATTTCCGGAAAGCGAAAAGTGGTGCTAAGTTCGACTTCAGGAGAGGGGCTCGGCCTAGTCGTCTCGGCAGCAAGCGAACTCGCGAGAAGCCACCTGCAACTTCCCGACTACTTACCGCATAATTCTCGATTCTTTGGGACCAATGCATCGGAATCTTCGGGAACCATCACGAAAACCGGACGTGGCGTGGCATTATAGTGAGATGGATCTTGCGGATGGCGGAAACGAGCATGGTGATGAGGACATCTGGGGAAACAAAGGCGAGATGGGCGTTGTTACTTGGGGCAAATGGGACGGGATATGGACAGGGGGCTTGGGCCAATGCTTAATAACAAACAATGGAGCTATGGGTTTGAAACATCATCCATGGGTGAGTTTGAGAAGTCGTTCTTTTGGAACGCGTAGTGTGTGGCCTATTGGCCATGGAACACTTCCAGATCGACCCCTTCGCGCATCACAGGAAAAGACGGAAACGGCCCGCGGGTCTAGACTCCGGGCCCACGAGTGAGCCATGTGGGTCTCCACACAAGCTTCCGTCTGTGCTCGGTCATTAATACAAGGCTGAAAAGATCTGGCGTCCAGGGTCCGTAACTCGAAGTAACCAATAAGCGGCTTCACGTGGTGGGTCTCGGCGAGAGATGGGACCATTTTAAGCCCATAGCCTCGCGGATCATACGATCGGTCTGGGATTGAACGGATTTCTCCTATCTCTCTTTCTCTCAGCGTGGCAGGTGCCGTCTACCCGCCGATGGATTTGCGGGAACGTCCCCGCGGGAGTCAGGTCATGGTGTCACGGGGATCCAGACGTCATTTTGGGAGTCCGATGAGGGAACTGAGCGCGGGATCGTCCCGATGGGACCTTGCTTCTATTGGGCGGAGGGCGGAGAGTGGATAAACCGTTTCGGGAGCGTCCGCTTCTGCGAGTGCTTTCGATCTCTGTACTTGCGTGTTCCATCCTAAACGATCCCGATGTAAGGTTGTGTTTGCTGCCAAGGTGGGGATTATGGCCATTATGAAGTGCTTCGCAGATTACTTTGGTGCTTCTTCCGCTTCTACCCTCGCGCTACCGGAAACCAAGAGGGGTCGCCGAGGCATGCTCGGCGCGAGCGTGAGACTCCGCGCAAGACGGACGGGGAAAGAGCGCACCCGAGGCCGCCTGATGTCCCCATGCGCTAGTGCCCCCGACCGTTAGGCAGCTCGGGCACAATTGGCCTGTTCCTTTGTTGGCTCTGGTCCCCCTGCACCCCCTGCACAACACCCCCAGCTTTGCGGTAGGATGTGATATGCCCGGCATATTTCTTGCATTGCTGCGTTGCTTCATGAGCGAGAGCGGATGCCGGCCGAAGTGAACTACGTAGTATTCGAGAAAAAATAGCATTGATGCGTCCTGTGGCTATCATTGGCAGCTCGATTTTGTCCCGCGGTCCCGCCTGTACGAGTACGAGATCTGGTCGAGAATACATGTTACTTTGATGGTCACAGTGGCGGGCGGCCCTTGACGCTTTCTAAATCATCAACGCAGCGAAGCCCCTCCTCAGAAAAAAAAGATCATTTGCTCGGCCTAAGATCCCAACATTCTCCAACCTCTCCGTCTCCAACCGACATCTTCTTGCAGCGACCGATTAACCGGAGCTGCCAGTATCCCGCAGCTACAGCTAGTGCCACTCCTTTACGGCCTTCCCCGAAAGTTTCGATATCCGACCCAATCCCCGGTTGAGCGGAAAACGCCCGACCTGCGACCAAGCCACGCCCCAGCACCTCCGCAGCTCCTCACATTGTCTCGGTTCAGCGATCCTGCGAATTGACGGATCACAGGCCGATACGCAATCTCGTCCTACTCCATCTTCACCTGGTCTCACGCTTTCGCGCGATTACCCCTCAGCCCGGCGCAGCAGAGCTCAGTTACCCACACTGCGCCAACCTCCCATCGACGACCCACGTTACTCTCTAAAGCGACTCGAGAATCTCGCCCTCGACTCCGAACGATCGCGATTCGGATTTTCTTCTCTCCCCGTTGCCGCCGAATACAACATCCTTATTTACCAGTATCTTCTCGCGCAAGCTTCTCGCGCAAGCATCCATCACGGTGGTAACTAGAGCTCGACTACAGACATTGCGCAGTGTCGAGCGAACCGAGCGAACCGCCGACAACGAACTCCAATCGAGACCCGACCCGCCCGAATGCGTCGCATACACTAGAGAGGCTGCACCCAGCTCGAAAGGAGTAGCTTCCCTCGACGATACATAAAACCCCCGCTGCGACTACCGCACGTCTCTGGCCATTCTGTGTGCCTCGTGTCGCCCATCAGTCGCCGATTACCTCTGTCGGTTACAGCCTCGAACCGACCCTCAAACGGCGGTCGCACACCGTAGAACAGGAATGCCGTTGAAGCCACAATGGATCCCAATCTTCTAAACCGCTTAGACTTTTTCCCGGGGCCGAATAGCCAAGACTTGGACTCGCTGAGCCAGCCGAACGCCGAGACGTCCTCGGCAGGCGCAGCGATGCCGGGCTCGAACGACGGCTCCCTGTGGGACCCGTCGTTAGGACTGGGAATGTCCGACGAGATCAACCCCGCCTTCCTGTACGCGCAACAGAACCAGGGTGGCGTGCCCTACGGCAGCTTCGGCGGATCCTCGAGGGCCCCGAGGCCGGCTGACGCCATACAGATGGCGACGGCGGGCAGGAGACGGGACGGGCAGCGCGACCGGAAGAGAACAAAGGTCGGGGGGTCCGAAGCGGCCGCGCTCGAGTCCGTCGACTACTGGATCCATCTCGACGACGATGACCAGGATAGCAGGCTGGGAGGGAGCTTTGAGATTGACTTTTCAAGAGGAAGGAACGAAATAACCAACTTCGCAAGGTATGTGAAGATCAAGTCCAATGGAAGATGTACTATTTGCGCCTGCGACGGTGGGGACTATCACTTAGATGCTGTCGAGTGACTTCTCCTGCTTTGCTGTCCGAGGGTCCTTCCGCCATGGCGAGATTGTTAAGGCACCAAGCTAACAACTGTGCTATCTAGGCCAATGCCTGCCTTTAACACGATGGGATCGACCCCTGGTCTCGGCACCGGACTTTACACCACGGCGAATCCGTCCTTCTTCCGGAATGATTTCCTCGATGATGCCGCGCTTGATAATGCACTATCTGAAGACGAGGACGGACTTGAATCACTGAATCTTACCGACCAACTGTCAAAGATTGATACAGCGGCGCCGTCGGAAGTACCCCCTCGGGAGGGCCTCTACTCGACACCCCTAAGCTGGGAGAAGCCCCAACCAGGCCTCCGGTCAGATCCGCTGCTGAGCAGCTTCAACCCGAATACACCCCTCCTTAGCGACATGGAGCAGAAGAACCTCCTCGCGATAGCGCTGAATACGAACCGCCCTCCTTCCGCGAACTTCGGCCCGAACTATGGGACCGGGTTTGGGTTTGGTTACGGCTATGACGCCTTGGGCGGCACGTTCCCGACCCTGGGCGCGGATGCGCTCCTGGAGAGCTTCGGGACCACGAACTTGAACGACTTGTCGGCGCCTATGGCAGCGGCTCAGTCTCAGCTCCAGCCTCAGTCCCAACCCCAGCCTCAGCCGTCCCTTCAGTCGCAAGCCCCCTTAGCAGCGAGTCAGTACGCATCGTCTCAGATGCAGAACCAGCCGCTTACCCATGTCCAACAACAACGGCCACAAACTATCCCGACCCAGCAACGCCCACAAGGCCAACAAGCGCAACCACAGCCACAGCCACAGCCGCAATATCATCAGCAAACCCACGGCCTACTCTCCCAACCGCTACAGCAGCGCCCGAAATCCAAATCCCCAGCCCAAGAACAAGCTCAAGCGACGCCACAGCCCCGGCAACCACCGCCACCCGAGCCGCAGAGCTACATATCCGATCAGACTCAGCCCCAGCAGCCAACGGCCGCCGACAAGGCGAAGGGTGTTTCCGCGGAGGAGACGGCAGCGGCGGAAGAGAAGGCCAAGGAGAAGCCGAAGTCTGGAGACCGGGCGGCGCATAACGACATCGAGCGCAAGTATCGGACGAATCTGAAGGACAAGATCTCGGAGCTGCGCGACTCGGTGCCTGCTCTCAAGGCAATACCCGAAGAGGGCCTCGAGGAGGATGACGATGCCGCGGCGTCGCAGCGGCTCCCCAAAGTCAGCAAGGTGAGAACCAATCTCGTGCCTGTCTTTTCTGCCATGGCGCATGCTAACATGGAGTCACAGGGAACCGTCATGACAAAGGCAACGGAGTACATCCACGTCCTCGAGCGGAGGAACAAGGCCATCATGCGCGAGCACCAAGATCTCTCGAGGCGGCTTCAGGCCTTTGAGCAGCTCCTCAACGCGACGGCGCGGCAGCCTTTCCCGATGCCGAGCTACAGCAGGACCCTCTTCGACCCGAGAGGCTTCTGCTAGTCCTTCTTCTTCGCCTTCGAACTTGTGTATATATATATATATCAGCGATTTGTTGTCGTCTTGCTGGCGTTTACAGGACAGCGTAAACGGGCCTTGTTCTGCAACCGCGTTCTCTTTCTTTACCTCTTTTCTTGCACGCGTTTTTGTCTCGGGCGCAGTCATCGCCACCTCACTCCTTTTCCGTGTAGTCTTCCTTCGTTATGATACCACGTCCGAGTCCGGGGAGGATGCATTTACACTTGCTACATCCAACCGTTGTCTATTACACCCTGCCCTGACGGCGAGGGTCGTTTGGAGGAACTGAAACAAAATCTCCCATCTACGTCGTTTGCATCTGGAGCCTTCATCTTCTCTTCATCTTCTTTTTTCTTCTTCTCCATGTTCAGTCTTGGTCTTGATAGCTCGGGAGATCTCGTCCTTTTTTTCTTTTCTTTGTACGAATAGTTGGGGGGAGTGGGAGCGCATTAAAAGGCGTCTTGGAGGGCTGAGGATGCTAGCCAATTGACTCTGCGGCCTGTGGCCTTGACGATAGTCATCGTGTGCTTCCGTTTTGGTGTTTCGTCGTGAGATACCCTTTGTGAATTGTATTGCTACGGGCATCTTCCTTGGCAGGCTCAAGGCGCTGGGGAACACCAACACCCCGGCGCGAACTCTCCCCCGAAACCCGCACCCAAATCGCCACCGCCCGCAGCGCCGGCAAGACCTAAGAAATCGCCGCAGCCTTCAACGTCTCGGCGGGAACAGTCCAGGGCGTAGTCAAGCGGTACGCGGCGCAGGATGGTGTCGTGTCGCGGAAGCGCTCGGGGAGGCCGCCGCTGCTGGGGGAAAGGGACAAGAGGCATCTTCTGCGTATTGTGGCGCGGGGGCCTTATATTGGGTTGGGGAAGTTGAAGAGACGGGCGGGGTTGCATTGTTCTAGGATGACTATTTTGAGGTTCTTGAAGGAGGGGTCGAGGGTTGCGTCTGCTTGGGGTGTCGGGTGGGCGGGTGGTTTGTGCTTGTCGTGGGAGATTCAGTGTTGCTGGGATGGGTTATGACGCGGGGAACTTATCATTGAGGGATATGATGTGTCGTTCACGTCCTTTCGGTGTCGTGGGATTGAGCGTTGCCATGCAATATGTGCTCGTATTGTACATGCAGGATGCTATAGACGGGCAATACATGTACAGGAGGACCGAGAAAGCGGCCCCTCAGACTCGAATATGATGTACAATAATACAGATCTCCCCGGCGGAGACACGTCACTCCCGCAGCGCCTCAATGTCCTCCACCTCCTTCACAGCCTCCACCGTCAAGTTAAGCACCGACTCCTTCCCCACAGCAACCGAGTCCTCGATCCTCATCCCCAGTCCATGGAAGTGTGCCGGGAACCGCCCGTCGTCCGGCACGTACACCCCCGGCTCGATCGTGATGCAGTTCCCCTCCTTAAGCGGCGTGCTTCTCGACGCCCCCATGCAATCATGCACGTCCATGCCGACGTAGTGCCCTACGTGGTGCGGGAAAAGCCTGTCGATGTACGGGTACCCCTTGGAAGGGAACCCAAGGCGTACCAGCTCCGCCGTGAGCCCCTCGCGCGCCTCGCGGTGCAGGTCGTTGAGCGAGAGGCCCGCGTTCTCGCGGCACAGCGATACGCACCTCCTCTGCACGTTCAGGAGAGCCCCGTAAAGGTCCCGCTGCGGCCCCGTGAACTTGCCGTTCTGGGGCCACACGCGCGTGATGTCGCTCACGTAGTTCCCGTACTCGGCCCCCGCGTCAACGAGGATCATCGAGTCGCGCGGGATGGCCGCGTTGTTGAGCACGTAGTGCACGCACGACCCGTTCCGCCCGCCCCCCACGACGGGGATGAACGAGAGTCCCGTGCACCCCGCCTTCTTGACACCGTACTCGAGCTCGGTCGCGATGTCCTGCTCGAAGAGCCACTCGCGGCGCATCAGGTCCGTGATGGCGCGGCCAGAGTCCCGGCCCGCGCGGCGCATGTTGGCCAGCTCGGCGGGACTCTTGACCATCCTTAGGTCGTCCATGATAGGAGAGAGAGCCTGGAGCTTCCCACGCGCGTGGGACGACGCGTCGGTGCCGGACCCGTCGCGGAGGAGGTCGTGGAGGCGCGTCCCGCCGTGGCCTGGCTTCGGTCGCTGCACGTCGGCGTAGATCTTGGTGGCGTTCTTGAGGATCTGCGGGAGGCGGAGGGAGAGCTCAGCCGCGTCGTAGGAGACGTCGGCGTTGAAGACGTCGCGGGCCGCGACGGTGCCCGAGCGGGGGCCCGCCCACTGCTCCTGTGCAGGATCCTTGGCGTGCACAAAGAGGTGGAACACGAAGTCGTCGGGCCCGTCGGATACCTTCTCGAGGGCTGCCACGGCGGTGTCCTCCTGGAAGCCGGTGAGCCAGAGGAAGTTGATGTCCTGGCGGTGGGGGTAGAAGACGGCGTTGGAGGCCCACTTCACGCTGGCGGCCTCGACGAGGACGACCGAGCCCTTGGGAAGCCGGGAGAGCAGGGCTGTCCTTCGGTCGTGGTACTCCTGGGCGGTGATCCCGGGGGTGACTGCCGGCCACAGTTAGCTGGGGGGTATACTAGGTAGGGAGGACGGGGCGTTGGACGTACGTTCACCGCTCGCCAGGAGGTGGGGGTGAGTCTCGTGGAGGGGCTGCCCGAACTGTAACTGGGAAGCGTCCACAAGGTCCGGGGCGTCTGTTTCCGTGCGGAGGTGGTTCACCGTCCTGAAGCTCCGGGTCTGAGCTTTCATGAGATGTGAATGGTAGGGAAGGGCCCGTCTAGGAACGGCCGGAACCGCGCTCCGCCAGACCGACCGCTGAGCGAGTGTTCTGAGGGAATTCATGATAATGCGTAGGATAGTCTGATAAGCCGCGGGTATTGCTGGAAATGGACGGCTGGTGAGATTAGGAGATGTTGTATGAAAGAACCATAACGAGATATAAATACAGCTAGGATGAAAGCAAGAGCATATGTCGATGATGGGTATGAGCTTCCGCACGGCGTGTGCTATCTCTCTATCTGGTGACCTAAGCAGGAGCCGTGGCGCGTGAAGAACGTGTGAGAGCGAGTGCTATAGTGGTCTCAACATGAGAGCAGGGCCTGTATGTGTATGTCGCGTGAGGACGTGAAGGGGCCTCAAGCTGAGACGGCAAGCAGCGCGCTTTCTCGGCCGGTCTCGTAACCACGAGATTTCAGATGGGTAGTAGTAGGGACTTAAGATGTTGGCGACGGCCTGTCGGATCAGCCGAGTTCTAGAGGCTGTCGGTTGTTGCTTGAGTGAAGGGTCTGGTGTAAGTGCAAAATTCGGGTGAAGTCAAGGAGGTTCGGAAACACGGAGAGTGCCACGGGCGGGTGCTTCGGAGCCCATACCAGCTGGTGACAGCTGTGAACAGTTGTCAACCAATCCATCCATCCCATCTCTTTCCCTACTTGTACGCGCTTTAAGTACATGCATAAAATAGTTCACTTGTAGACTCAACGTCACTTCTTGACCGACGTTACCAGGCAAAGGCAGAACAAGACCTGTCAGTCGCAGTGCCTATTGTTACCCTCATTGGTAGCAAAATTTCGTAGATGAATATGAATACCTAATCACAAACAGAACCCCACCTCACCAGCGACGTCGCAGCGGTAATACCGAGAGTATGTATACATGTACTTGGAGCTGTGCACCCCGCTTGATGCGGCGCTGCTGACACAGTTCATCAAAACACCACACCACACCACGCGCCCAAGCTTCGCTGGAGCTTCGCCCAGGTGTGGCAATTTGCGGAGGAAAGGCTGTTTGTTACGCTATGCTCGACCCTGCCTAGAGCCACGAGGATTGAAACTTAATTCTACTATCTAAACGTCAATGCACTCGTATTCTCTCTGATAGCGGCTGAGGCGACCAGCCATGCGGTTTAATGACGCCAAGAGGTCCAGGAACATGCACGAATAATAATGACGCTAGATTTATAAGGATGGACAAACCCCACGGCGCGCCTGAGAGAAAAACGGGACGAATCGCGCCGCTGGTTGCCCTGGAAGCTTTGCTATTGTGGGGGCGCTGCAGGCCCTGACAATGCGCGGTTGGAGCCTGTGGTTGGCCGACTATGTTTGGCTAAGCTCCGAACAGGGAAAGGGCGTGTTTTGCGGGCGCGCCTTCCCGGGTTTGCCCAGCCCTCACGAGACAGCCCTCGACATTCTCGACCCCCTCACTCGCTCCAGCCCCGTCCCAACTCCTGCGAGCTGCGAGAGGAGCACTATTCTTCGTCAGTCTGCCCCGTCTCGGCCTCTCGAGCTTCAAAGCTCCACTGCTCCCCATGTTTTTATAACATCTGATACATCTCTCCCCACCGCGACCTGCAGCATCCCTCTCGACGTGACGTGCAGCCACGTCGCGTGCTGGCCGGCCGAATTGGCAACCACCCCCGACCGACTCACAACACCAGGGCCGTCCCCTCCCTAGCTCCCCGTGTTCCGTCCGCCGATACCGAGTCGACACTCCCGGGGGATAGCATCCGCCCATTCACCGTCCTTCTAGCGCGAAAACAGATGTTAGTGGGGAACCACAGCACAGCATTGGCGTATGGCAGCGTTATCCCTCTCCTCGCCGTCGGCTCGCCTCGCGGTCCTTCAGCCTCCCTCCCTTGACTTCTCGGTCATGCCAGCCATGTCCATGATGACGATCCCAACCGCGTCGACGAGGCGGGCACCGCTGTCCAACAACCCCAATGCCGCCAATTCGCCACTCCGGAGCGCCGCCGGCCCCAAGGTCAAGCGGTCTCATGCCACCGTGCAGCGAGAGGAGCAATATGGACAGCCGCCGCCCTTGAAGAAACAGATGCTCGAGCATGGCTCCCAGCGTGCCATTCGGTCCCCGACCTCCCAGTCCAGGACCAGGCCTGCTCACCAGGCACAGCGTCCCAGGGCAAGGGCGCCCCAGACCACGGCGGAATCTACACAATACCAGAGGGCCCAGGAGAGGGACTTGGCTAGTTGGCAGAAGCAATATAGGGCTCGCTTCCCCCGCATGGTCTTCTACTTTGACAGTGTTCCCGACGACGTTCGGACGCGCCTGGTCAAGCCGATCGTCTATCTCGGTGCTGTTAGTCACTTCCCTCTGCCCCCTCGGAGACGCGTTGAACCCGTGTAATGCTAATCCCTCGGTGTTAGCGCGAAGAGAAGTTCTTCTCGAGCGATGTCACCCACGTCGTCACGACCCGGCCATTGCCCGCTGCCGAACCCTCGACGAACCACGCTCCCGAACCGGTCCATTCCAGGCACGACACCGCAGAGGACCAGCCCCAAACCATCAACCCGTCGCTGCTCGACTGCTCCTCTGAATCCCGTCGAAAAATGTTGCTCGAGATGGGAAACCGGCGGGCTCATATGCAGGATGACATTGTGAGGCCGAAGCCTGCGAGGAATAACGATGTCCTCTACAAGGCCCGGGACATGGGCAAACGCATCTATTCGGTGGAGAAGCTTCACCGGATACTAGAGAACCTCATGGAGAGGGACGACTATGGCCAGAAGCTCCTGGGCTCTCGGGAACAGTCCCACGAACATAATCTCGCGAAGCTGCTCCGTAAAGAGCGTCTCAACGGTCCGTCCGACCGAGATCCCCGGGCTGTCACGCGAGAGCTCAATTACTTCCGCGGACCTTACATCTATGTATATGATATGGATGAAAAGACGAAACCCATCATGGTTAGGGAGTACCCAAAGGTCGCTGACAAGGCAGACGGTGAATGGCCGCAGTTCAAGACGGTGAGCCAGGGCCGCTGCCCCTTTGTCGAGGAGAGCACGGCCGACGCGAAGATGATGAAGCGTGCCATGGAGAAGAAGGCAGCGAAGGAAGCTGCGAGCAGGGCCGCCGCGACTGATCGGGAATCGAACGCGAAGCCTGTCGCCGATCCCGCCGCGCGTGCCACCGGCAAGCGATCTCGGGAGGAGTATGCGGACCCGTTAGCCGAGTCGAAGAGTGGCTCCAATGGCGTGGTCATGAGTGTCCGGCCGACGGACGTCTTTAACCCGCCCAAGGACCTCAACACGAAGCGCATCGACTTCACGACGCAGAAGTTCTTCACCAGCCGTCTCGGCGCAGGCCGGGTCCTTGCGGGCGAACCGGTGGCGTCCGGCGTCCAGCCGTCGAATATGACATCGGCCATCCGGTCCCAGATGGTCTCATCCAACGCCAACGCCCCCGGCGCCAAGGCCGGCACGAGCAAGGAGGTGCACAACCTCCAGAAGACGGTGCTGCAGAAGGCGGCGCCCGTGGTCCCGAGCGGCCTGGCGCCGAGCAGGCCCGTCGCTGCGGTCCAGGCCATCAACGCCGATGGCCAGTCGAGCCGGTCGGCCAGCGCGGCCAAGACGGGTCGTGTCGTTGAGTCGGTCGAGGAGGGCGAGGGGAAGGCCAGGAGGGCTCCTAGCGCTGCGGCGCCGCCGCCACAGAAGAGCAAGAAGGACATGAAGCCGGGATACTGCGAGAATTGCCAGGACAAGTTTGACGACTTTGACGATGTAAGTTTTGCGGTTCGCGGACTGGGCTTTGTGGGCATGCAACTAACACGATCCTTAGCACGTCGTGTCCCGGAAGCACCGTAAATTCGCCGAGTCCCTCAGTAACTGGGCGGAGCTCGACGACCTTCTCTCGCTCCTGAAGCGGCCCCTGAAGTACTCCCACCTCGAGGACGACGAGGAGGAGGTTGAAAACGACGCCTTGACTGCTTCAATCGACAGCTACAGTTGGTCTGCTGCCGATGCTGTCGAGTAATAGATCGACCGAATCTCGATGATGCCTTCTTCCCGTCCCATCTCTGTCTATCGTTGAGCACGCGTCCGTCCTCTAACCGCGCTTGGCGAGTGTACGCCGCATCTTCCGTCTTGCCGGAGGCCAGCATATCCAAATTCCTTTGTCTCGCATCTGCATTGCTGGGCGCGCACTCCATCCCACTTGTTTCTCGCCCCACGTTGGCAAAAACGGCAGTCCTCCCGTCCCGGGGCATGCAACATCATTTCCAACCGTTGACATACCTGCGACTCCCGTCTTCGGCGATGGGCGCACAAGGACGCTCATCGCCTCTTATCCTCCTTTCATTTGTCTTCATTTCTCGTCTTTCTTTCACGGTTGTTCGAGGTTTCCGGGAGTTGCATTGGTCGGCACTTGCATGGCGCATACAGACCCGGGCAGAGCTGGGTGCGGAGGCCCGGGGAAGGGGGAGGCCGGAGCGTCTTTTTTGCAGTGACATTTTTTTCGTTCGTTCATGATGCGGGATGGGACGTAGGTCTTCGGCTGCGTGGAAGCGGGCATGAGCATGGTGTGAGAGATTCAAGGCTGGTGATAGACTCGTCTGGACTCTTGGGAGGTGCATATGGGGGCGGTGCATATAGCAGGTGTGTAATGCTAGGCGGATAAGATAATCACACGTACTTGATCATGTTCCGTGCTTCTCCCCCACGAAGACGTTTCGATTAGAGGCGGCAAGTGAGTAAATTGTGAGCATCACCGCACAATCATTAATGTTTAAGAGGACATGGTTTAAATCAAACAAGTATATTAAGAGGAATTTGCTAACTCGGCTTCAAATCTAGACGCGTAGCTATCTCCATCCCTAACATCGCACCTTTTTTTTTTCTTTTTCTTTCGCGAGTTTTTGTGTAAGCATCTCCCATCCAGGCCATTAAGAAGCAGCGGCACTCTGCCATTGTTAAATTTTGGTCCGAGAAAGTTACAATGAAAGGGGAGAACGGTTCAGAATCGCCACAGATCTCCTCCCCCCTGAGCCTGATTCCCTCTGGTCTGGAAGAAGCTAGATAGAAAGCACTGCCAGTATAACCCCAGGTAAGTGGACGCGCAAACAAATGTCTAAATATCAATCAGCCCATCGCCAATCAATAACGTGAAATCGACAGAGCAGAAAGGTTCGAGAGGGGTCTTATGAGCCGCGCCACTCCTCCATGCGCGGGATTTTGTCCGTCCGCCCAGAAGACATGTTTTGGCCCTTCCTCTTCTTCGTCTTGGACGCGGGAGTCGCCTCGTGAGGGTCATCCGGCACCGGCATGACGTCTTGCTCAGCCGGGGGTGCGGTGGCCGCGATGCTTGCAGGCCCTCCTCCGCCAGATGCCGAGGAAGAGCCGTTCCGTTCCTGGTCATCAGCGCTGGAGCTTCCATGGGCCTTTCCCATGCGGGTAGCTCTGTCCCTCTCGTTGTTGGCGATGTTCCTGTCAGCCACATTATCGAGATCGGCCTCACCATCGTCGTTCATGTGTCCTTCGTTGCCGCTACCCAGGTCGTCCTTCTCAATACCCTCCATAGCTTCATTACCGGACTCAACATCTTCCCGATCGGAGCCATCATCTCCATCCCCATCGACTTTATTTCCACCCTCATCCCCGCCCATCTCGTCGACATCGTCTCCAGTCTCAAGCGCGCCGGCTCCATCTCCACCAGGAGCATCTCCATCGGAACTCTCACTCCCATTTTCGCTAGCGAGGGGGTCAGGTCTATTTTCTTCGGAAGCTCCTTCGTCGACAGCCCTGTCCTTATCCTTGCTATCCCTGTCATTGGTCTTACTGCCGCTGCCATTCTCGCTACTAGTGTCAGCCCGCTGCTTCCCAATATTCTCACCTCCATTCTCAGCCGCTACGTCCATACCATCTTCTTCACTACCACTGTCTCTTTTCTCACTGCTACTATTCGCGTCAGCTTGCAGCTCTTCAGAAATCTCACCTGCATCTTTATCCGTCCTGTCCATTCCACCGTCTTCATTCTCAGAACCATGCGCTCCCTGCGTGTATGTACCCGTCACGCCCAAGCTAGTTACGGAATCACCCCCCTCTGGCGAACTTCCTGAAGTCGACCCGTCGTCGTCAGAGTCTTCGTCGGGGCCGGAGGAAGAAGAACCCTCATCCTCAGCTGACGACCTGTCCGATGTGTCTTCATATTCGCGAAGGGGCATATGTGGGTGTTTGGATCTATACGACGGAAGACGCTTGCCCCCATGCGACGCAGGATGCTTGCTCCCCTGTGACGGGGGACGCTTGGTTCCCTGTGACGGGGGACGCTTCAACGCCCGTGAGGGAGGACGCTTGGCCCCCTGTGACGGACACATCTCAAAAATTCCCGGGCTGACTTCCCTATTCTCGGATCCCGCTCGTTCATCGACATTATCTTGCTCATGTAGTTTTCGGTCGGGAGACACCGGTTCAGGGCCTATCCGCAACTCGCTCTTTGGTGTCTTTCCCCGAGACTCAAGCTCGAGGTTCTGGCCTGGGTAACCTGGGGGCTCGTCAAGATGCCCTTCGGTACTGGCGTTGAGGTTGGATTCTGTCGTAGGCCGAACTGGCAGGTCCTCAAATAGCAGCCCCTCCTCTAGCTTAGTCTCAAAAGCTTGGCTCTGATCATCAGCGCCAGGACCGTCCTCGTGATTGCTGTCGACGCTGGGCTCCAATGGAGGGCGACCCGACGGATCCTCGACGAACAAGCTCTTCTCAGCTTCAGTCTCAAGGGCTTGGCCTGGACGACCAGACATAGCGCCATGGTCTTCCTCAGGATTTGTGTCGAGACTAGGCTCCGGCGGAGGGTGAGTCAACAGGTCTTGACCGGCCTGAGCAGAATTAGACGTCGAATTGACCTCGTCGATGTCCATCATGTCGAAACCAGCTGTTCCCATGTCTCGATCGCCGGCCTGGGATGCCGCTGCGTGGGAAGACCCTCTCATCTCAGGCACGTTCCCATTTCTATCCGAGTCGTTGCCACCGATGCCTGCCACAGTGCTTACATGGTCTCCGTCGCCTGCCTCGGGTAGACTGCGAGTGTTCCCGGTCCTGCTCACTGAGCCAACCAAGACTCCAATGGAGTTGTTGTCAACGTCAGCTGCATCCTCAACTTGGTTCTGAGGTCCAATTTGCTCGCCTGCGTCTGTGGGGAGGGTGTGCGTTTCACTGATAGCCGGCGCTGAGGGATTCGCCATGGATATGTCATCATTCTCGGGCGCCCTCTCGGGATTCCATTCCAGGTCATAGTAGGGCTCAACGGCCTCCCATTCCCACTTAGACGGGCTGAACCTTCTTAGAAGTGGCTTTAGGTTTTTTAGGGTTGACTTTTTGTGCTGGGCATATGGCTTATCCCGCTTGCAGGTTCTGGTAAAAGTCAGCATTGTCACCCACCCTTGTTTTGATGCGTGGAGGAACGTACGTCTCTAGATCCAGGAGAAAGGACCAGTCCCGCACCGGTTTGCAGGTCTTATTCTCAAGGATCCTCAGGACTCGGAGCCCCCGAAGCTGTCGCACATAGTCGAGACCCTGCAATGTCCGAAGATTTCTGGACATCCGGAAGTCCGGCTGTCCGCTCGTCTTCCCGGCGAGGTAGGCCATCTGGACGATGCCCTCCTGCTTGCGACGCACGTGCGACTCGTCAATGTACATGGTCAGGCTTCTCAGGCGTGCCATATCGCAGAGGTGTGCCAGCGCCCACGTCCGGCGTGAGTGGCCTTCCATTTTCACTGCCTGGCTGCCAATCCAGAGAATTTCGACATGTTGGAGGCGCTGCCTCCGGGCAGTGCCAATGCCTGTGCTGAACCGGCCGAATTCACCGAGCTGTCCATTGATATTAGTAGTGGTACGGCGGGATTTCTCACACAGAAAGTCGAACTCACCGAGCTGAAGGCAAACGTGTTGCACCCGTAAAAGGCGTGAGCACCCAGGAACAGAAACTGGCGGGACACTAAGAGAGGAGCAAGCAGGTCGTTGCCCTTGATGGCATAGGTCAGACTGCAGCTATGTCCGGAGTATTTTCCCGTGACATGAAAGCGGTTCAATAACCCAGACCTCCTGCCGCCAACGGGAGGAATTTCAGCAGGTTCGACGAACTGGTCCAAGCGAGATATGGCGTGGATTAGCTTGTCGGGGTATGAGAAGAGCAGCTTGAAGATCCTCTGCTTGACATGTATAGGGAGATCGCCGAATGAGTACCTCGTTCGATACTCCAAAAAGAGCCTCCGTTTCCGTGGGAGGAGAACCAAGACCCTCAAAGCCTTCGCAGTCTTCGCAGCCCGAATTTCTTGATCGACCAGAGCTCGAGCCTCACGGCTGGCGATTCTTGCCGAAGGCGCCTTGAAGGCCAGGGCAGGGTGGATCGTTCTCGTATTCGTGTTCTCCTCGTAGCAACTCAGTTTGTATATCTCAGCGTACCCTGAATCCCCCGAGGCATTGGTTGAGGCGCGTCGGAGCCTTTCGGGCCAAGTCTACCAACATGTTAGATATACAGCCCTCACAGTGGAGGAGAGTCCCCTTTCCTCACCCTTTTGGTCCGCTTTTCGGGGGCCCTCTTGGAGGTCTCGTTTTTACGGTGCTGTGCCTCTCGCAGCTTCCTCAACTCGGTCTGCAGGCTTCGAATTTTGCTGTGAAGCTCTTCGGTCCTCCTTTCGAGGGCGATTCGGTGCTTGCTGCAGTCTACGGAGGGACATGCGGCCATGGAACTGTCATGATGGTTGCTTCGATTGTCAGAAGGCCTATTCCGGGTAATCGTGGAGTGAGCTTACCTCTGCGAGCTTCCGGGCACGCCACCTGCCCCAGTACCATAATCGTCTGGGTTCTCGTCGACCGAGTCGACGTCGTCCTCAACCTCAGGCTTCCAGACGTTGGATGAAGAGGCCTGCTCCGGCTCGTCTGTGCCCATGGCCGATATTTCACTAACAGACATGGAAAGGTGTTGTGGCGAAGTGTAAGGAAGAGAGATGGAGAAAAAGTTGAGAAAAAGAGAGAAAGCTGTATGTGGTGAGCCTGTGAATGTTTGATCCGCGTGCCGTGCTTCTTACAATACAAAGGTGACCGAGCCGCTGGACGCCCCAACGCTCCTGCTATTTGAGGGCCTGAGTCGATTGGCGTCAGGAAGGTTCGATCGAGCCAGGTAAATGGTCTGACGGATAGAGAATATAGCTTTATCTGTACTGAGCCGGGATACGCGTGACCGGAAGGTCTGAGTGTTGGCTTGACTGAGGGAAAGACTGGCGGGGTTTTTAGGAAGTGAAGATGTTTCTGGCAAGGAGATGTGGTAAATGGCTGTTAGAAACGAGGGGAGAGCATGATTAGTCTTAAGAGTTTTGAAATCATAAAAAAGTCTATGTACAGGTCAAGCTGAGTCGTAAGTTGCGGGAGATATGAAGATGTATAGAATGAGAGTTGACACGACGATGGAGGTTGTCGTGGAAGGCTGGACCGGTGTAAGTGGCGGGAAGGAGCTACGAACACGCGCGGACCGGGTTCGAGACGAAAATCATGAAAATTAAGTCGTAGGAAGGAACAGAAGTGAATTTCAAGTCTGTTAAGCAATGGAGTTCGTAGCCAGAGAAAGCTATATATGGGGTAGGAGCGCATGGTGGGCGCCAAAGAAGGGAGATTCGGTATATTTGAGACCCGTGCCGCAACCGGAGGGAAAAGGCCATATCAGAATATATTACGAGCTTTTTCCATTAATGCGACTGTTGCTTCTTGCGTCTTGGGAGAGATGAGAAGGTAGGGCCGGGGTCTGTGGTGGTCAAGGTGCATGCTGTGTGTGTACAAGTACGACTGAATTGTGGGGACCTGTGGTGGGGTTCTGCGAGTGCGCAGGCAGGCGCATCCCAGGGAACACACTTCATCCTTCAACTCCGTCCTCCGTCCGCACTCTCGTCATTGACAAACAAGAGGGCAATCAAGACCGGAAGCCCGCCATCACAACAACATGGAATACCCACCGCAACCCGCCGGCGAAGCCCAGGCGCCCTCGCCCGCCGCCTCCCCCATCCCAGACCGGCGCTCTCCCTCGCCTGAGCTGCCCCTCACCATGACAGCCTCCGCCGTCCTCTCGAGCCTCCCGCGGGACGCAACCTCGGCTCTCGCCGCCGCCGGCCAGTTCTCCCAGGAAAAGATTTTGGTCCGCTTCAAGCCCGTGGGCGCCGCGCCGAGCCTCGGCCGCGAGGTTTGCAAGATCAGCGCCGCGCAGAAGTTCGAGGCCGTCGTTGCCTACCTGCGCAGGGTTCTGAAGGTCAAGGACACGGACAGCGTGTTCTTGTATGTCAATAGCGCCTTTGCGCCGTCTTTGGATGAGATTGTGGGGAACTTGCATCGCGTGAGTCCTGCCTGCCTTCCATATATTCAAGCTGAAGGCTCATGCATTTCATCTCGCTATAGTGTTTTAAAAATGCCCACGATCAACTCGTTGTCGCCTATTCTCTGACCCCCGCATTCGGTTAAAGGATCAGAATTGGAAAGAAAAAAACACGGTCTTTCGCTCTATTAAACTGGTATTGGTATGACAATGCGGTACGACGTAATGCTCGCTTGCTCTCCCAGGTTCCTCCACAACAAAACACATTCAAGCCATCCCTTCCCGGCCACTAATGAATACCCCCAGATCGCCGAATCCACTCTATTCCTCGGACTTCAGGAAATCTTCAAACGCCGCTAGCTCCTCGTTGGAGATGGGATAGGTGTGCTCTGGCGCCGGGTACGCTCGGCTCTTGACTTCGTCTCGGTATGTCTCAATGGCGCGGAGGCTCTCACCCCAAACGTCCCCATACTTCTTCACAAACTTCGGGATGAACCTCCCTGGCGGGAAGTTGCCGGTCATGTCGACCTGCACGAGGACCTGCCCAGAGCACCCGTTGCCCGCTCCGATACCAATCGTCGGAACCCGCAACTTCTTCGTGACGAGCGCCGCCACCGGCGCGGGGACTGCCTCGACAACCATGGCGAAGGCGCCCGCTTCCTGCACGGCAATAGCGTCCTGGAGAAGCTTCGCCGCCGCCTGCGCCGTCTTTCCCTGGACCCTGAAGCCGCCGAGCGCGTTCTGGCGCTGGGGAGTGAGGCCTACGTGGGCGAGGACGGGGATGCCGGCCGTGGTTATCCGCCGGATAGTGGGGGCCATCTCCTCGCCGCCCTCCAGCTTGATACCCTGCACGCGGCCTTCCTTGACGACACGGATTGCGCTTTGAAGCGCCTGCTCTGGGGAGATTTCATAGGTTCCCATTGGAAGATCGCCGATCTGAACCAAGTTAGTCGAGGGCACAACTTGGAAAGGGGATGACAGGAGGGGTGGGCGAAGGTGGACATACTGTCATAGCAGCCTTGGTTGCTCTCGCAACAGACCGGCAGTGAAGAAGCATTTCATCCAACAGCACCTCGCTCGTGTCTTCCATACCCAGGGCAACCATGGCCAAGCTGTCACCGACGAGGACCATGTCCATCCCCGCCGCATCAGCCACATGCGCACTCGGGAAGTCGTGCGCTGTCATCACCGTGATCGGCTCCCCCTTCTTGTGCAGGGACCGGATGGTCCCGACGGTAACCTTCTTCCTGTCTGACGGAAGAGGGTTGCCCATGGGCGAATGTGAACTGTAGCGAACTTGCCATGACGCCGCCAGCACCGGCATACTCTTGCGCGATGCGGTATGTGTGTTGAGCGACGCGGCCGGTCGCGTGCTTCGTCCGAGGACGGAGGCACATGATCGAAAGAGGGACCCTGAAGGCTTCATATTCTAATGCAGGAAGACAGAAAAAAGAATGGATGACGTCAACGGCTCAATGAGACACAGCACAGAAAATAAAAATGGGGAGCGGGGGCAACCGATGTCGGAAAAGAATGCGCTTGCTGCGAAATAAAAGAGTCAAGTACTTAGCAGGACAGTTGAAAAGGAATCTAGGTCCATGACTCGAGTTTTCGGGCGCGAAAGGGCGTTTTTATCGTCGCTTGTCATGATGGTTTCTACCGTGTATAATGGAGTATGTTGCCGCCGCACCCTCTCCCCCTTCCCCTTTGGTGTTGAAGCTTGCCCCGCGGTGGGGTCCCCTTACACCCTTGCGGGGATACCGCCTTTGCCGAGGTACTCTATGGAAGTTACCCGGCGGCTTAGTGCGGCCCGGGGAACGTTACAGACGGGTGCCTCGGAGCAGTTGTCGAAGGGCCGGATTACAAAATATAGCGTAATGCAATCGCCTCCCGGTGACCGGAGTTTAGACGCCTTGGCCGAGGCAAAACGTGAGGGTGGTTTTGCCTTCGGTACCTTGATATCTGTTGGCTCTCGTTTAGCTTAGTAAGACCCCCCGGTCCTCGGAAGGCCGGGAGCTTAGAGGTGGGCCTGTCTGCAGAGGTCACGCGCTTGACGCTGGTGTTGCGCCGGTGTGCATTGTCCAGAAGCGGTAAAACGTCAAAGGAGTCAGCCGATTAGATAGTCATAAATCTCTGGTCGCCATCCCACGCCCCGTTTGCGCTATATCTCCCAAGGTGTTCAACCGCAGGAAGGCTGGGTGGATTGTATTGGTACCTCGAGGCCAGCGTGTTGTGGCATCACCCCAAGGCCAGTCACACTCCAGAGACGTGGAAGCCTAAACTAGAGGCCCCTGCATTATCGATCTCTTACACAAGAATCGCTAGCCAAACACTGTGCTAATGCGGACAGGTGCGCGTGGAGAAGGGTCGCGGACAAGTCAGAGGCTGGCGGCAGGACACTGTACCGATACATGGGTGACGTCCGTGATTTGTGCCACTGAACAGAAAGGTGGGGTCTAGCGGGGGTTGCGCCTGGCGCTTTCCGCTTTCAGCGTGATTCCCCCCAACCCCGTGGAAAGCCCCGCCAGCGCCCGATACCCCTCCATCAAAGACTCACTCTCGCCTTGTCAACACCCAGTCCCGCCGGGCATCCATTCCCTCTGTCCCGCTTCCTCCGCCACCTACCGAAGTAAACGCCCGTTCTTTTGGAATAGCTCGCCGCTTAGACCCTTCGATTATTCAGCCCTTAAACTTTATCTTTCGTCGGTGCCCGACATAATTGATCCCTGGCCGGCCCGTATCCTACTTTCTAACGCTCGAGACGGTTCCTACCTCCTACCAAACGGTCCCACTTCCTACGAAACCCGAGAGCTGCTATCCGTCCCGCTGCCCTGTGACAACGGACAATCCTCCTGCCCCGCGACCGCAACGAGTTGACTCGCCGCGCCGACGACGAAGCGAGCAGACGAACTCGAGAGCCGAACGACACTTTAGCACCGAATACCGCCAAAATGAGTAGTCCGAGGAGGCGGATCGAGACTGATGTAAGTCCACCGCACCCGTGCTCTCGGCCGACTTGGGAAATTAGGGCAAATCTAACGTTCTTGGCTAGGTGATGAAGTGCGCTGCTACGAACCCCAGCCGCCGTTGGACTGTACTAACGCGTGTCTAGGATGTAAATACTGTCGCCTGGCGCTCCGTGCTCCATGGTATGCTAACAGGCGCAGGATGATGAGCGATTACGAGGTGACTCTTGTCAATGACAATAGTAAGTACCTAATGCCCCCAGTCCATGCTCGCAGCTTCACGTACGGACGTGCAACGCAAGGAGACAGGCTAACGTCGTCTAGTGTAAGGCTATCTTCCCGCTGGTTGCTTTCTCCCCTAACCGACTGGCGGCTAGGCAAGAGTTCTATGTCCGGTTCCTAGGCCCAACCGAGAGTGAGAATCGACCCAGCTTACCACGTTTCCGAGCGCCGTCGCACAAGCCGAGCCACATTGCTGACCCGTATCCGATAGCTCCCTTCGAAGGCGGTATCTGGAAAGTCCACGTCGAACTCCCCGATTCATATCCGTATAAGTCGCCGAGTATCGGGTTTACGAATCGGATATTCCACCCCAACATCGATGAGCTGTGCGTGTTTAGGATGTAGTCGAGGAGCAAGGAGGGGAACATTCTTCGCTAACACGGGCGTTTGCTCCAGGTCGGGGTCCGTCTGTCTTGACGTCATAAACCAAACGTGGTCCCCGATGTTCGACATGATCAACATCTTCGAAGTCTTCCTCCCGCAGCTGCTGCGGTACCCGAACCCAACCGACCCGCTGAACGGCGAGGCGGCAGCGCTGCTCATTCGCGAGCCTAAGAGCTACGAAGTGAAGGTCAAGGGTGAGCAACGGAGAAACATAATTGTGTCTGTGATGAGGACGGTATGCTGAGAGTGGTGCAGAGTACGTTAAGAAGTATGCCAGCAAGGAGGCCGTCGATGAGGCCGGCGCCGAGAGCGAGGACGACGACGAGCTGTCTTCCGTGGCGAGCTTCGACGACGACGACGACGCGGCGCAACCGGCGGGGCAGATGGATGACGTATGAAACGGGCTTTTGGTGGAGGGGCGAGCGCGCTCGGAGCACGGAGTAAAGAAATTGCATGGAAACTAGATGGACATTGCACGGACGGCGCATACGGATAGTTTCGGACTCTTGGGGGCTGCTGTGCCGTGGAAAGCCTGGGTGACTGGGCTCTTCCGTGTCTCGGTGTCCTCCCTCATCCGCTCTCTTTCCCATTTTCTATGTATGGTCATGGACTGGAGTTGCATAACTGTGTATTCCCTTTGATTCCCTTTCTTTTTTTTTTTGGTACCGGTGGTGGAGTGGTATGGTATGCGTGGCCTTTATTTACCTCTGACGTTGAAGATATGGATGGCTCAACCTATCCTTGGATGTCACCTATTTGCGCTTGCCTGCTTTGAACGTGAGGTGGAGGGTGCTCTGGCGGTGATGTCTGCGCGACCTTATTGTTAGTTCCAGTTCCCAGCGCACTGGGCCTATGGGAAGTATGACTCGTGATGACTCCTTTGCCTGGACATGATATTCATCGTACAAGGCCTTGCTTCTTGTACCGCCATGCTTGAAAGTAATAAAGCTATTCAGCCCCTATTGCCACGTCCATACTCTGCCCAGTCAAACATGGTCATGTGAGCCCAACGGATGGATGCGCAGTCCAAACGGGACCCAACCCATTATCGGAAAATCTGTTCTTGTTCTAGGGGTATCATAACCATGCAAGTCTACCAAAACGCCACATAACCAACCCTCCATCCCTATGCAGATCGCCGTCGTACACGCCCATCCCATCATTCAGAATCGTAATTCACCAGTCCGGAAGTCGGCGCTGGCTTCGTCCCTCCCCCCATTTCCCTTTCTGCCGAAGGCTCGCCCCCGCCGCCATCCAGCTTCCTCTTCACGCCCGCAAACCTCGCGGGCCCAGGAGAGCCCGCGGCCCTCCCCGCGTCCAAGAACGGGTCCTGCACGAGCCTCGTGTTGCCGATGATCTCGGAGACGAGAGACTCTTTCCTCCTGGAGGCGAGGACCTCGGACTTGAGCCTTCCTTTTGTTTCTTTTGAGGAGAGGGAGCGGGAGCGTGTTGTGGTTAGCTTCCCGTTTGTAACCCCTTTCGTGCCTCCCTTCGCGGGGGCATCGAACATGGGCTTCGCAAGGGCCTTGTCCGGACCCTCCACTTCAGAGGACGCCCCGAAGTCTATCAGTGAGGCGCGCACGGCGTCCGTCCCAGCAGCGGGGAGGAGCTCGATCCCCAGCCCCATCCTATCCTTCAGCTCCTCCGCAGCCTTGCCCTCTTTCTCCAACCTCTTCCTCTCCTCGCGGAACGTCCTCCTGAGCAGCTGGTTTTTCTTGTACGGATCATCCCACTGCCGGGCACTCGCGCCCTCCAGCTCCCCCAGCCGCTCGACCGCCCCCTCCGCCTTTCCCCTATCCTCAATCGTCTTCTCCAGCCCCGCAAAAGCATTCTGCCTCAGCGCCTCGCGCTCCCCTTCGTCCATAACCACCGCGTCCCCCTCCCGCACGACATCCTCCCCCGTCTCCCTCTTCCGCGCCCCCCGTTCCACGACGTACGCCGTGTTCTTCGGGTCCGTCCGCATCTCAATCTCGCCGCCGCACTCGGCGTGCCGGAAGCGGAAGCCCCATATCGGCGTGGAGTAGTAGCTCCCCTCGCGGCGCTTCTCGGCGTTGAAGCGCACGCCCTGGCCAATGATGGTGGGGCGCGGGCAGGTGGCACACCAGATCGCGAAGGGCATCTCGAAACGGACGGTCGGGGGGCGCGAAGCGGGCTTGGGGCGCTTGAAAGGAGGATGGGTGTCCTCATCAGGCGGCCGGTAGCGGCCCATGTTGAAGCCCTGCATTTTGGCGGTGGTCTGGGTCGGAGCAGGGCTTGCGAGGCGGGCTGGTGGGGGTTTACGTGTGGGCGGCGGTCGCAGCGTCTTGGTGGGTTGTCGTCTCCGGAGGATCAGTCGGGACCTCTTGGGCTCATCGTGGATGGCTGGCGTCGCGGGCCTACAGAGTCGTGCCAGTGGCGTTGGATTAGACCATCTGCTTCGCTTGACGAGATATATTCTTGGTGGTCCATGCCACCGTGGAGTCGTGTGTGGCTGCTGAGGGTGCTGTTTTGGCTGACAGGCGGGTGCGGTTTTCCCCACCCTAAATCACCCGGAGACCAAGTACCCTAAAGGAGGATCCTAAGTACAAAGCGACGTACACAGTACGGACGCTCTTCGCTGTCAGCATGGCCACAGGTGGAATCTCGAGGGCCGAGATCCGGGAGACTGGCAATCGAGGAGAGAGGCCCCTAGCAGATGAAATAATAAATATTGTAGACGGACTAAAAAATGCTCTACAGAAAACTCAGTTAGACCTTTCTATTAACGGGTTTTAAGTCGTATTATTAACCACAGCGATGTGTATAGACTGCGGTTTGGCCCGCATCAAGCGCGCCACTCGAATAGACGGATGAAGGGATAGGGAAGTCACCATTGTCCAAAATAGGAGGTGGGTCACTTGCCCAGGACGACATGCGACCGCCCACTGATCTGAGATAGGATGCTGATAAGTATAATCCGCTTGCTTGAGAGGCCGAGGAGCGAGAGCTCACTGCCTTGGTTGGGAGAGTCGACACCGCGGCCCTTACAGCCCGGGCTACCCAGCTACGCGGCGGTGTACCCTGCTCCGTCCCGCCATTCCGGTACGACAGAGCGACGCGGTGCTCGGACATGGGAGGGATGAACTATCACATCACAGTCACCTTCGAGGACGGCATCCGGTGGATTGCACGAATACGACGGTTTAACTCTACGTCACCACCCCCTATCTTACGGGACTATATCGTTCGAAGCGAAGTTGCTACGCTGCAGTTCTTAGAGTGGACAAGCGTGCCTGCGCCCAAGGTGCTGGATTACGCCTTTGAAGGTGAGGGTAGTCCCATTGGAGTGGGATATATCGTCATGGAGATGTTACCTGTGAAGTCTCTACGGTGGGCCCCGGATTCCCAATCCGCGCAAAATAAAATCATGGCCCAGCTTGCGGATATATTCATCGAGCTCGCCAAATATACATTCCAACACCTTGGGTCGCTTGACCGCCCCGGTTACCTCCACGTCGGCCCATTCGCCAGAGAGTCTCTCACGGACTTTGACGGTTCTACAATACACGCGATCGGCCCTCTGTCGTCTGTAGAAGAATACCATGATGCTTCGCTTCGCTTGATTTTGGATCTCATTCTCCGGGAGGAGATGTACTCACAAAGGCCGGTCGACGCCTACCTCATCCACCAATTCCTCCTTGACTTGGTGCCGTCTGTCGTTCCAGCCTCGGCGTATGAGGGAAAGGCTTTTTACCTCAAGCATGCGGACGACAAGGGAGACCATATTCTCGTGGACGACGACTTAAACATCACCGGGATTATCGACTAGGAGTGGGCTCACACGGCGTCCGCTGCCCACGCGTTCAACTCTCCTATCGCCTTTCTACCCGTGGCTCACTTTTACGATAGTGCTAATAATCTCGGTGATGAAGAAGTTGCCTTGCCGAGACCCTTGACGCCAAGGGGCGGGATGATCTCGCCGGATATGTGCGGAGCGGCCGCCTACAACACAGGTTTGCGTTCTGCTGCGGATCTTGAAGACTGGAACTGATTTCTTGGCCTTTTTCGAGGATTGCGGGATGCCGTCGGCGTTGACGATGGGCTAGACTTGATCACCGTTATATATCCGGGGTACCGTCCCACTCTACGCCGAAATCACTCCAAAGCGCGACGTTCGGGATCCCGCGCCTAGTGATGTCTTTTTGAATGGCGACCTCAAGGAGCCCGCTGACCACAACCCAGAGTACCGCCTTAGAAGACGGGCTCCGAGCTAGCTCGGTAGCACCTTCTTCTCATCTACCTGAAGCCAACTTTGTCCTGATCCTTAGCTTAATTCATTCCGGTTGACATTGCGAATATATTCCCTACGCAACTGTCTCGCACCGATTCCAGAATGCCGTTGGGCTCCAAGGAGTGCATGGTGGATCGCAGCGAGGTCAGCGGTACGGGGGTACAAAAGCCACAAGCTAAAAATAAAGTGGAGCCTTCCCAGCGTCGCAAGGGAAGGCGCGGAGAAGGCGTCCATGGTCTGAACAGCGAACCAACATACCATCACATCCCTGCAGCCTGCATATTCCGTTCGTCTTCGCAGTGCCACTGGACTCGCATCCTTTCAGCCCAGCTAGTTCGGCGGCCTTTCTTATGCCCGTCAAGCAATGATGCCACAAAGCTCGAATGTCGCCAAGATAATGTGCGGATCTCAAAGACCCCACCCTCAACCGCGGCCCCGACTTGATCGGCGCTAATAAGCGCCGGGAAGCATCGCTCGGCTCCCGATCTCTTCGCCTTCTTTGGATGTTGATGGGGCCAGGCGTCCGGGCCACTGTCGCCCTGCAGGTCATGATATGCGCCATGGGTTCCGAGGGGCGAATGAGGGCTGGGCAGCCTGTCGATTAACGCGGCTGAGCTCGTGGCCTCCCCTCCCC
>JAGFNX010000259.1:0-47742 GCA_017657125.1 Scopulariopsis brevicaulis
CCCCAATGGCTGGCCCAGTACTGACGTTTGTCTCCGCAGTGGAATCTTCGGCTACATCAACTACCTGGTGGAGAAGGACAGGAAGTTCATCCTCGACACTCTCGTCAACGGTACGTCGTGGCCCCTCACCCAGCTCTCTCTCCACAGCGCCCACCAGCATGAACTCCATTCCTAACCCAATTCACACCTCCAGGTCTCTCCCGTCTCGAGTACCGTGGCTATGACTCCGCCGGCCTTGCCGTCGATGGCGACAAGAAGAAGGAGGTCCTTGCCTTCAAGGAGGTAGGCAAGGTCGCCAAGCTTAAGGAGCTCATCAGCGAGTCCGAGATGGACCTCGAGAAGGTCTTCGATTCACACGCCGGTATTGCCCACACCAGGTGGGCGACTCACGGCCCCCCCTCGCGCGTCAACTGCCACCCCCACAGGTTCGTTTTCTCCGTGCTCATGAATTGAATATCCCCGCCGAAGTCGGACAGGCGGAGGCGTGGTGAATCGTAACTGACGGTGGGATTCTACAGGTCCGACGCCAACTGGGAGTTCAGCATCGTCCACAACGGCATCATCACCAACTACAAGGAGCTGAAGACCCTCCTGTCGACCAAGGGCTTCAAGTTCGAGACGGAGACCGACACCGAGTGCATTGCCAAGCTCGCCAAGTACATCTACGACGCCAACCCCACCATTGGTTTCACCGACCTCGCCAAGACCGTCATCCAGGAGCTCGAGGGTGCCTATGGCCTCCTGATCAAGTCGGTCCACTACCCCCACGAGGTCATCGCGGCCCGCAAGGGCTCTCCTCTCGTCATCGGTGTCAAGACCGAGAGGCGGATGAAGGTCGACTTCGTCGACGTCGAGTACTCGGACGAGAACGCTGCCCTCCCCGCCGAGGCTGCCTCTCACAATGTCGCCGTCAAGAACACCTCGGATGCTCTTCTCGGCGCCAGCCTCGCGGCCCCCGACAAGTCGCTCCTCCACAGGTCGCAGTCGCGCGCCTTCATGACGGACGACGGCATGCCCATGCCCACTGAGTTCTTCCTCTCCTCGGACCCCTCGGCCATTGTCGAGCACACCAAGAAGGTCCTGTACCTCGAGGACGACGACATCGCCCACATCCACGAGGGTTCTCTCAACATCCACCGGCTTAAGAAGGCGGATGGTAGCTCTAACGTGAGGACCATCCAGACTCTTGAGCTGGAGCTCCAGCAGATCATGAAGGGCGAGTTCGACCACTTCATGCAGAAGGAGATCTTCGAGCAGCCCGAGTCCGTCGTCAACACGATGAGGGGCCGTCTCGACATCGAGAAGGGGACCGTGACCCTCGGCGGTCTGCGCTCGTACATTAGCACGATCCGTCGGTGCAGGAGGCTAATCTTCATTGCCTGCGGAACGAGCTACCACTCTTGCATGGCTGTTCGTGGAATCTTCGAGGAGCTCGTTGAGATCCCGATTTCCGTCGAGCTGGCCTCTGACTTCCTCGACCGTGAGGCGCCCGTCTTCCGTGACGACACGTGCGTCTTCGTCTCCCAGTCTGGTGAGACGGCCGACTCTCTCATGGCTCTGAGGTACTGCCTCGAGCGCGGCGCCCTCACCGTCGGTATTGTCAACGTTGTCGGTTCTTCCATCTCTCTCCTCACCCACTGCGGTGTCCACATCAACGCCGGCCCCGAGATCGGTGTCGCCTCCACCAAGGCCTACACCTCGCAGTTCGTCGCCATGGTCATGTTCGCGCTCTCGCTCAGCGAGGACCGGGCCTCCAAGGCGGAGAGGCGCCAGGAGATCATGCAGGGTCTCCACGGCATCTCTGGTCACATCAGGGACATCCTCAAGCAGGACTCTGCCATCAAGGAGCTCTGCTCGAGGGTATTCAAGGACCAGAAGTCGCTGCTCCTCCTCGGCCGTGGCCTCCAGTTCTCGACTGCGCTCGAGGGCGCCCTCAAGATCAAGGAGATTTCGTACCTCCACTGCGAGGCCGTCATGTCCGGTGAGCTGAAGCACGGCGTGCTCGCGCTCGTTGACGAGAACCTTCCCATCATCATGATCCTCACTCGCGATGGTGTCTTCACCAAGTCTCTCAACGCCTACCAGCAGGGTAAGTCACCATGTTCATAATCCATTCCCAAGATTCGTGTAACCTCAGAGCTAACCATTCCCGTTTAGTCGTTGCTCGTGGTGGCAAGCCCATTGTCATCTGCAACCCTGACGATGACGAGTTCAAGACCAGCGAGGCTCTCAAGATCGAGATCCCCCAGACGGTCGACGTTCTCCAGGGCCTCCTGAACGTCCTCCCTCTCCAGCTGATCGCCTACTGGCTCGCCGTCCTCGAGGGTCTCAACGTCGACTTCCCTCGCAACCTTGCCAAGTCGGTCACCGTCGAGTAAGGGATTGGGGGTCGGTAGAGGCGTATCATGACGGTTTACGGTTGTTTTCTTTTGCGATGATTGAGGTTTCCTGTTGATTGGATGGCGTATGTGCAGGGAATAAACGCTTGGATCAGGTTGAGCATTCGGATTTTGTTTTGTTTTTTTGTCAAGGGTCGTCGGGCGACGCCCGCCTTACATGGGGGCGTGATGTGGATATCCGGTCTAATGGAGGAAGTGTTATCGCAGAAGAGGAACCCGGGAGACGGGTGGCATCGCAGCCTCAGCGTCTTCTACGTTTTGGCAGAAAAGCAGTGTTTTACAGGTATCCGTAGTGATGATGGCCTTGGGCCCTGGTCTGGCTGGCAGCGAATACATGCACAATTCTAGTTACATCATTCATCCATTGCTTGTTTAATGTTTTTTGCCTTGTTAGCTGTGAAGTCTGGGGGTGACTGGGTTGCGAATGTCTTGTACTTGCTCGATCGCCTTGTAAACTTACAAAGTCTGGCGGTGGCTGGGTCTCGGACATCTGGGGGGCACTTATGGGAGACCGTGCAAGGGCTCGTGAATGAAGGAAACGCGTATTTGATTCTTGGTACAATGAAGCATCCCAACCTCGTATCAACCCACCAGCCAGCATCGTAACGGCCAGGTTTGTCTGTTGGACTATCCGACATCTACTGAATCCCCCTCCTGCGACAATATCCTCATTCCAGACCCCAACCCCTTCCCCCATCTCCTCTAGACAGTCTGGGTGCCGTACCCCTTGATCCGGTCGGCAAACGCCCAGCTCTGCCCCTCGAGCTTCTCGTCCTCCTTGATCTCCACGCCCTCCTTGGTCACGACGGCGATGGAGTACGAGTCGGCGCTCCGCGCGTCGCGGTAGTACAGCACCTTGAGCGACTCCTTGATGGCCTCGACGGCCGCCTCCCTCGAGAGCCCCTTGGCAGCCTCGTCGTCCGGCACCAGCTTCCTCAGGATGGGCTGCGCGAGCATGGACCCGAAGCCGGTGGCGAGACTCGGCGCCTCAAAGGTCGTGCCGCGGAGGTCCGCGGAGGCGAGGAACGGCGCGCCGTCGTCGTCGAGCCCCGCGATGAGGAGCTGGTTCCAGAGGGGGTCGAACTTGTTGCGGCGGGCGTAGAGGAGCTTGGAGAGGTAGCGGTGGAGGTTCTGGGCCGAGAGGCGGGGCGTGTCGGGGGACGAGTAGGACTCGTCGATGGAGAGGTCCGTCAGGTGCCGGGTTAGGTACTGCATGTCGGAGACGTCGCCTCCGAAGCCGACGACGGAGGTGTCGGCGAAGGGGAGGAGGCGCTTTACGTTTGTGAAGCGGGCGAGGGAGCCGTAGGAGGCTGGCGGGGTGTGTTAGCGGGCTCCTCGGAGGATAGTAAGACGAGAGGGAGGGGAGAAGGGGTGTGGGTGTGGGAGTGCGTGTGTACGCAGAAGAAGGTATGATGGAAGAGGAGGAGAGGCGGCAGGCTGGACCTACCCAGGTTGTCGGCCGCGATGACGACGCCCTCGCTGAACTTGATGGCTATTACCGACGTGCCGGTGACGATGGGCGCCTGCGTGTGCTGGTTCGCGCCGTCGGGCTGCATGTACGAGGCATCATAGGCGCCGTAGACGTCGTCTCTGGGCTGCGGGATCCGAGCGTTAGCTTGAGCGAGCAGGTTAGGCCTGGCGGGAGGTGGGCTGCACGAACCCTGCCCCAAGCCTGAGGTCGGTGATCCATTGTCGGGGGATGGAAGCTGTCTGCGTGGGTTTCGACGGGGTGTGTTTTGAAGCTGGGATTGGCGGGGTCGTCGAGATGGTGCGGAGAGTCGGGTTGTCTGGCGGAAAGGCGGAGAGGTGCGATGGGTGGGTTGGTAGGCGAAGGCCGTCGAGTGGATTTACGGCGGGCGGGCGAGCTTCGCGTCGGTGGTGTTGCCTTGCCAAGGCCCCTGCAGTGCTGGCGCTGCTCAGCTCAGCTCCGGGAACGTCGCAAGTGGGTGCCTGAGGATGACGTTTCAGTTCCCTCCTTAGTAACGCAGCCCTGGAAACCAGCTTAGCTATAGCTCCTAGTACATGATACTTTATATCACGGCAGCAATACCTGTAGATCAATGTATCGGGTACTCCGCAGCTCTCATTTCATCGACCCAAAACAAGAGGTTTGTCGCATGGTCGCCCACTTGCCGGAACCAGCCCACACGACAACCACGGACCTGCAAATCCCTCTCGACTACCCTGAGCATCTCCACTCAGCCCTCCTCTTCAACTCCCACTCGTTCAATACCGCCAATCCCACGCTCATTCACCGAATTTGGAACCACGCGAAGCTAGAGCAGCCCCAAAACCGCCCACAATGCTGACGGCCACCGCCCGCGCCTCCCTCCAACGGGTCACCGCCCTCCCCCTACGCCCCCTCGTCGCCGCCAGGACCCCCGTCCTGGCCACCGCGGCCCATGCCCGGCCGTTCAGCGCGACCGCGTGGGCCGGCGGCGCGTCCAAGGTGAACACCATGCAGGCGAAGAAGGAGGTCGCCCGGGAGGCCGCGCGGGAGAAGAAGCTCGCGGCGGCGGAGAAGCGCAAGGTGGACAAGGAGGCCAAGGCCAAGGCGCGGGACGAGGCGAGGGCCAAGAAGAAGGAGGAGGGGGCGGAGAAGAAGAAGAAGAAGAGGGCGCTGACGCCCGAGGAGAAGGCCAAGGCTGAGGTGAAGGAGCTCAAGGAGAGGGCGCTGCTGAAGGAGCCGCGGAAGTCGCCTGATACGGCTTGGAAGGTGTATGTTAGCCAGGAGCTCAAGGGGGCTTCGGTGGGGCAGGATCTTGCTGGGAGCACCAGGGCTGTTAGCGAGAGGTTCAAGAACCTTTCTACGTCTGAGCTGGAGGTACGTCAAGATTCCTCTCTCCCCAATCCTCGTATCCCAACTGTCTCTACACACTCGCGAAGAAGGACCCCGCTGACACTAGAAAAACACAGAGCCTCCAATCCACCGCGGACGCCAACCGCGCCTCCAACGCCGAGCACTACAAGACCTGGGTGGAGTCCTACAACCCCGCCCAGATCCGCGACGCCAACCTCGCCCGCGCTGCCCTCGGCCGCAAGACGGACAAGACGCACCGCAAGATCTCGGATGAGCGGGTGCCCAAGCGGCCCTCGAGCGCGTACTCGCTCTTCGTAAAGGAGCGGTGGGCCGCTGGCGGCCTCGAGGGCGCGGCGACCCAGGCGAGTGCCGAGCTGGCGAGGGAGTGGAGGGCGCTTCCGGATGGGGAGAAGAAGGTGAGTCGTTGTCCCCCCTTTGTTCTTGATCTACGTTTGGTTGTTGGAGGCGAGTTGCTGACGTTTATGGGATAGGTGTACACGGATCAGGCGTCGAAGGACCTGGCCAAGTATGTCGAGCAGATGGGCAGGGTCTTAGAGGAGAGCTCGTAAGGGGGGACTCGCGCGTGGTAATATAGTACCCGGGCTTTGGGAGTTTCTTTAGCGGACTGCTCCGGGTCTTGCGCCATGGTTTCTGCTTGGCTGGGATGCGCCCATGTATTTCAGTGTTAGGTCTAGCTGCGGTTCGCGTCATGTTTAGCTTCTGTGTGAATATACTGTAGAATCTTTAAGGAAGCCATGATTGAGTGTCTAGCGTGGTGGGTGATACTCTGTCACGAACTAGACCAGGTTTCACGGCCGAGTGAGCGTGAAGTAAGGAACGACCATGTAAATTGTGTTCTCATGATACCTTCGCGCGAGTCTATATCAGCAGCGAAGACACGATACCCTTCTAATGCATGGATTCTTGAATCCTAACCCAGATACGCCTTACGCCCCATCCCTACTTGAACTCCGATGCACCGCCCCTGTAATTACACTACTGTACCGAAACAATAAAGTCGGAAAAGCCAAACGCCGAATATGCACCCCAACCACACCCATCATCCCTCCAAGCTTACACGCCCTCCGTCGCCGGTACAGTAATCCTCGGCCGCCCCTCATCCCCTATCCACTTGACTTCCGTGCCCCTCAACTTACCGCCACTGGCGTCGTTCAGGAGGAGATAAACGTGCCCCGCGAGCGACGCGAAGCAGTACATCCGTATTCGGACACACGGTTCATCCCGGCAAGACCAGACGCCCCAGCCGGTGCCTCCGCCGCTGATACACTTATGCAGACGAGCCCAGGTGGTCCAGCGGGAGGGCTCGTCCCAGGACGACAAGTCTAAAAGCCAGTATCCGCGCTGGAGGGGACGGAGGTCCGATTCTTTCGATGTACCCTCCCCCGTGGAAGGGTGAAACTTTGGGCGGTACACCTGCTCGAGGGGCATTATCTCCGCGAGGTCCTGGAGGCGCGGCGTTAAGAGGGAGGATCCGCTCAGGTGGTCGACTGAGACTGCTGGCTGCGGAGGGAAGACCTCGAGGGCGCTGAACTTCTTCTTGTACGATGCTAGGTTGGCGGGGGAGGGCGCGGCGGAGGGCGCGCTCGTGCTGCGGGTGAGTGGGGGAACCGCGGGGTTGGTGGTCGTACTGGTGCCCTGGTCGGACTGGTGCCGGCGAAGGTTGGATTTAGGCAAGGCCGAGCCCTTCGTGGTATCCCCTAGATTCCCATTTCGTGTAGAAGCCATGGGTCCTGTTGAGGCTAAAGCGATCTCATTTGGGGATCCGACTGCCAGGGGAGAATCGCAGATGGGGGAAGAGGTCGAGGCAACAGTAGGATGCACAGCCCTCGGCGGCGAGCTACCGGGCTCATGGCTCCTGAGCGAAGGCAAAGGGAATTGCAGTGCCTCCAGAGTCTGAGTCCTCGCGGCTTTCTGAGGTATTCCACTCCCATCCGCCTGGTCCTGGCCCGCCTCGTCCTCAAAGAGCCGCTTCGGTCGACCACTAGATCGTATGCGCCGGAGGTGATGCTCCAGAATCCGCGTGGGGGAGACGAATGAATCCATGCTCACGGAGGCGTGGGGGTATGAGTCCGCGACCTCACCGATTATGGAGTCGTGCTGTTCCGCCTGTGAGGCGGGGACGGCGTTGCCGTCGCTGCTGCCATCGAGGCCCTTCCCAGTATGCCCCTCGAGAATAGTATCCGAGTTCGGGCCCAGCCCAGCACCGTCTCGGCCGCGGTAAGGCGCCCTGTCATCCGGCGTGGTGAATTCGACTGGCGGGATCTGGATGAAACTGCCCTGCTTCGACGGCTGCCCCACAAACGAGTCCTCCACGACGTCGACACTGGACGCTATTCCAATGTCTTCGGGTTCCGACAGTTTCGTGGTTCGCCAGGGAACGAATCCCATATAGGCCCGCGCAAGCGCCCTGTGGTCATCATCGCTGACGGCTGTGGTGGGGGCCGTGATGTGGACTAGGAGCTCCACGTCTCTCTCTTGGAAGTCCATGTCTGGCGGTAGGGGAAGATATGTCAGGGGGAAGTAGAGAGCATGACATGTGCGGTAACAATCGTGGTTGCCGAGTTACAGGGAGTGATGAGTGACGAGTGAAGATGAGACTGAAGGGAAGGCGTTGTGCGGGTTGCTCGAGTTCAAAGACTATTTGGGGTTCGCGTTGGGGAAGGAGACGTCAGGCCCGCAATCCACAGGTTTCGGGGATCTAAAAACAAGACCATTGTAAGAGCGCGAGGGCAATGGCTGAGCCGGTGGTGAGGCAGTCTGGAGCCTGGTGAGCGCCAGGATGAATTGGTGATGAATCAGATGAACAGAGGCAGTCGTCCCCAGGTGACGACCTCTTGGTGACGGGGCAGCAAAGGAGCAGGCATGTGGCGCCGGGGTGCAGCAGCGGCCACTAGCGCACCTATAGTGGTGCATGCCAGGCACACTGGCCTCTCACAGGCGTCCTTGGGCGACCCCACCGGCTCGCCGCCCCGCCGTCCCTGGCGCGCCTCCTAAATCCGCATTTACCCCAGGAAATTTGAGTCCAGCCAGTGCCACGTCTCGGGGGAACACAAGACCTCCCCATCTCTCCGCAACTCCAATTGAACCCTCGCGACCCTCTCCCATCGCAAATCTCAACCCGAAAGAACCCCATCTCGCGCCCCTCCGCGAACACAAGCCGCCGCGCCCACGTCACCCCCGCAGAACCGCGCACACGCACCCCGGCGCCATGGCCCAAGCCTCCAAGAAGCCCGAGCCGGGCAGGGTGGTCGTCATCGGCGGCAACGGCATGCTAGGCCACCACCTCGTCAAGCTCCTCCTCTCGTCGTCGTGGTCCGCGACCGTCACGTCCATCGACTTGACCTGTGACCGCAACCGCGTCGACGGCGCGGCGTACCGCGAGGCCGACATCACCGACGCCCCGCGCATGCAGTCGCTCCTCGAGGAGCTCAAGCCCGACGTCGTGATCCACACGGCGTCGCCCGCGCCCCAGGCCGGAGGCGCCGTCGCGAAGGAGCTGTTCAAGAAGGTTAATGTCGATGGGACGGCCGCCGTCATCGAGGCGTGCCAGAAGAGCGGCGTCAAGGCGCTGGTGTACACGTCGTCGGCTAGCATCATGACGGACAACAAGAGTGACCTGCGGAACGCCAACGAGAGTTTCCCCGTCTTCAGGGGGGCCACCCAGCCCGAGTACTACTCCGAGACAAAGGTCAGTCCCTTCCCACACTCCTACACTGCGGCCACGTCCCAAACCTATATCGCAGACCCGCAGAACCGCAGCTGACAGCCCACGCGATAGGCCGAGGCCGAGGAGCTCGTCCTCAACGCGAACCGCCAGGAGCCCTACCAGCTCCTCACCGCCGCGATCCGCCCCGCAGGCATCTTCGGCGAGGGCGACACCATGACGATCAAGCACCTCGTCAACATCTACCTCGACGGCCGCACAAACGTGCAGGTGGGCGAGAACAACAACCTCTTCGACTTCACCTACGCCGCCAACGTCGCCCACGCCCACATCCTCGCCGCCCGCGCCCTCCTCGCCACCCACTCCACCACCACGATCCCGCTCGACTACGAGCGCGTCGACGGCGAGGCCTTCGTCGTCACTAACGACAGCCCCGTGTACTTCTGGGACTTCTGCCGCGCCGTGTGGCGCGCGGCGGGCCACGACGCCGGGCTCGATAGCGTGTGGCACATGTCGACGGACATCGGCTACTTCCTGGGTCTGATGAGCGAGGTTTTCTTCGGCATCATCCGGAAGCCCCCTACCTTCAACAGGCAGCGCATCACGTACTCGTCCATGACGAGGTACTACAACATCACCAAGATCAAGACGCGGCTTGGGTACAAGCCCCTCGTGGGGCTCGGTGACGGCATCGAGAGGTCCGTGAAGTGGTATCTGGAGTCGAACGAGCAGGCGGCGGCCGCCGCTGCTGCGAAGCGGAAGGCTCAGTGAAAGGGGGGTGGGGGCGGAGTGTGTGTAGAGGTGTTGGTGTGGAGGGCTTGGATATTTGTGGAGGCGTGTTTCTCTGTCCATTCTGTAAATACTTGGACTTGTAATCTCTTTACGTCACTAATATATATTTGTCTATGTATGAGCCTGCCTTGTGCAGGGTAAGTAGAGCAGGGTACCATATCGCAGGCGTGATGCATCATAAGCTAGACCTCATGCCGAGCGAGTCTAATGACATCCTACGATTGGGAGGGTCCTTCGAAGGTTCAGGAACTGGGACCTCGCGGGAAAGGGAGAGGGCGGGCCGACCTGAGGGCAAAGCTCGCGTTCGGTTTTCAGAGAGAGATGGATACCTGGGCATCTGGGCAAACCATGAAATAGCCCGTTGAAGATCGGAAAGGGAGATAACTGCATAGTCGTAGATATGGGAACCATACGCCTGAATACTCCAGACAGGCGCAGGTCAACAACCAGGTTAACAGTCCATACCCCAATCAAGCAACCACACATCACAGAGGCATTATCAACGACAAGCAGTGTAGTAAGGGGGGACAGGAGAACAGACGCTACTCCACTCAATTCGGTAGCTAACAACACAACACACGAACAAAGTGAAAAAAAACTACTAAAAAACTAAAAAAAAAACTCCATGCAATGCAACAAAGAAGCTCTCCGAAGCGAACTCAATTCCCAAGAACAAAAGAAAGCGCATAAATGGCAGATGTAAGGGGCAGACCTTGGGTTATCAAACGCCAAAGGGGCTGGCGAACAAAAGAAAAGAACATGATTCCACACATGGCTTCCGGCCATACAACGGGGGGACATGTATGTAATGTATATGCACGCAAGGTATCAAAAGCTCGTCAGAAAGGAAAAACGGTGTGCGGGTGAGCAGCCTGCCCCGCGCGTGAAGAACCCCACAACCCCAACCTCAGTTATGCCCCATGGCCACGCCGCCCTGCCCTCCCCAGTGCGACCCCGAGTGCCGCCACTCCCTCCCCTGCATCTGCATGTCCTGCTGCTGCTCCGGCGCGAGCTGGCTGTTGGAGCGGTCTAGCTTGTGCTGCGCGTACGCGGCACCGCCCGAGGACGCCATCGCGCCCGGGCCGCCGTACACCGCCGGCGGCTCCTGGATCGGTCGCACGCTGCGCTCCTGCTGCCAAAGAGCCGGGTCCGTGTCCACCCGCCGCGGCGGGGGCCGCGTCGACATGTCCTGCCTGTTGTACACCTCCTTGATGTCGCTCGGGGGCGGCACGGGTCGGCCCTGGAGTTCGTGGAAGCGCTTGAGGATGTCCTTCGTTGTGTTGCTGGCAAAGAGAGAGGGATCATTAAGCATAACACCAATCTCATCCGGCACCTGAGTATCGCGTTAGCAGTCGGTTTTACCACAAGAGGCCACACCGCCATTATCAGAAAACAATTTGCGGGGTGAAACACGTACCAGGCACATCTCCTCGAGATAGTTCACGAGCATTTCCACCGCTGCAATGGCATACATGTGGTCGCTGTCCAGAGCCGGCGCCTTGTCGTTGGCGAAGAGGATGTTCGGCGCGATGACGGTGGCCAGGTTCTTGATGTCCATCTTCGAGCCGGACTCGTCGTCAACCTGGTGGAACGAGCTCGCCCACTTCAGGAAGCAGAACAGGATCTCAAGCGAGTCCCGGTGGCACTTGGGCAGCAGGCAGCACGCCAGGTGCAGGCACTGCCTCCTCTTGTTCTGGTCGGGGATCTTGGCCGCCGCGATCCACACGCGGTAGAGCTTGTACGTCATCAGAGGGTCGGGCAGCTCGCGGAGGTACCGCTTGAGGAGCGCTGCGACCTGGACCACGGGCTGGTCCATGAAGTTGACGGCGTCAGATCCGTCCCTGTCGATCGCCTCGGCGAGATTGCCGAGCTTCTTGATGTTGCCGTTCTTGCGGAAGACACCCTCGACCGAGAGGTCCATCTGCCTCATTGAACTGACGACATCGTCGAGGACCGCTGGGATACGCAGCGTCCCTGGTCCAACACCATCCGTCGAGTCCGCACCATCGCGCTCGATGATAATCTCGAGAGGCACGCCAAAGACGCCCTTCTTCTTGATCGGCTTCTTCTCGTTCTTGAACGCCTTGCTGATATTCTTCCAGAACGTCGCCGCCTTCCGGGGCTCGATAAAGCTGAGGAGCTCTTCGAGGGGAAACTCGTCCCCAAGCATCGGCTGCATCGTCAGCACAGCCAGGTGCCGGACAATGAAGTACTCGAGCCCAGACAGCTCAGAGAAGAAACGTCTCCCGCCCCGCTGAGGCAACTGATCGGCGTATGCCTGCATGTCGTCCCTCCCCATCGATGACGGCCTGTGCTGGCCACTACCTCCTGTCGTCGCGGCGGTGGGCGACCGGAACAGGCCGTGCTGGTTAGACATCTCCCGCACCTGCTCGGCAGCGACGATCCGCGGGATATCGTCGAGGGTCAGGGCATCGTTGTGCCCGAACATGGTGTCCGTCGTATCAGCATTCGTGGCGCCTCTGTCCTCGACGATGTGAAGGTCGTGGTCCGGTCGCCTCTTGCCCTCGCCACCAGGGGAACCCGGGCGCACACTTCGCCCTTCGGGACCATCCATGATCATCGAAGTCCGCGCCTTCCTGAAGCTGGAAGAAATGTGCTTGTCGAGCCGCGTACTTCGCAGTCGACGAACGTCGTTCAAGGTGTTTTCGTAAGTCGATTCGCGGTTAGATGCTCTCTCTCCCGCGCCTGCACCCGGGTACGTCTTTGACCTCGTCGGGTCGACCTGCTGCTGCGGGAACCCACCCATCTGCTCGGGCGACGTACTGAACTGATCTGCACCACTGCGGTGGCCATTCACGCCCTGGCCATCAGTGGACGACTGGATTATACCTGAGTTTCGGAGCATGTCCAGCAGCCTCGCGAGTGCCACACTCAGTAGGAAGACGTACTGCTGCAGCTTGGTGATGTGTTCGAAAGGAACATCATCCTCGGTGTTAATGGCAACGCAGTTGCTGCAGTATGTCTTCTTGTCGAAGGCGTTCCAGCGCGCATCCTCGAGGCACCTCCCCAGTTCCTTTCCGCACCGGCTACACCCCAAACAGTTCAAGTGCCACCTCAGGGACTCATGGCGAGCGCACTCATCCTCTATCGATTTCTGGCACCGGACGCAGTGATCAGAGTCCTTCGCCGAGAGCTTCGATGAGTTAGTTAGGGCCTGGAGAGACACTTCCTCCATGCGCAGGGAATCGAGATCGCCAAGGTCGTCGAGGAATTGATAGAGGCCCTCGGAGGACCGCGATTCGTGCTCCAGCCTCAAGGCGCCTTGAAGACAAATTCGGATGAGTAGTTTGAGATAGTGCGCAAGCCCAGTGACCAGGGAGAGCAGTTCTTGTGTCACCCCGAGCTTCTTGCTGTCACCGTGCTGTGCCTTTGACAGTAGTGAGAAGAACGCGACAACCTTTTTGCAAAGAAGCTTGGCCTCCCTGCCGTATGACATTGCTAGAGGCGGGTCTGTTAGCACGGCAATGGAACATCCGGGATCCAGGACAGGCACAAGAGGGCACGCCGTGCGCGTGGGGACATGCCGACTACGCGACAAAGGGGCAACTCACACTTCATGTCGCGGCTCTTCAGATTGGCATTGAGCCGATCCATAGACCGAAACAGAACCTCCACATGCGAAATGAAGCGCTTCGCTATGAGGACACCATCAATGTAGGCCAAATTGCTCACATGGAGGAGCATGTCCGATATGCAAGCGGCCGACGACTCCTCAAAGGCCGAGAGTACGCTCCAAATTCGGAAGACCTTCTCCTCCATGTGCTCCTCCTCCTCCTTCACAGTGTCGCGGGTGGTGCCCTCCTCGAACGACTTCTGGGGCCCCGGACCGTCCCTCGACTCGCTCAGCCGCACATTCCAGAACTTGTGGATCATGTAGCACTCGGGGTGCCAGTGCTGGTTTTGGCCGTTCCTGAATATTTCGACGAACTGCTTAAGGATCGACGTGTGGCAGCCATTGCACCGCTGGGCGAACTGCGTCGAGTAGTGGTAGTGGCAGTAGACGTGGCCATCGTGCTCGTAGTAGCTGTCCGACGCCCCAAAGACCGTCGGGCACACGGAGCAAGTGAAGTGGTTCACGTGGTACTTGCGGTCTAGGGCGGTGATGTAGGACGCGCGCAGGGCCTGGCCGCACTGGTAGCACAGAAGGCCGAGTCGTCGGAAGTAGTCGGTCTCGCAGAGGGGATACTGGCCCTCGCCGGTCTCTTCGTCGTCGACTGGGAAGAATTTCGAGGCGACGATCTCTCCGCAATCCTGTAACGGCGCGCATTAGTATACCGAGGAGAAGAAAGGTTGGGCTCAACGTACGCGGCACCTGAAGCAGTCGAGGTGAAATGTGCCGTCCAGCGCCCGAACGAATTGACCCGTCAACTGCAAATCACACTTCTTGCAGACCCTATGGCCGCTCGCAGAACGACCACTCTTGGACCGGGGCGCGATGCCTCGATCGGGGGTCCGACGGTCCTCCATATTATCTAGATCCCGGACGTAATCGCTAGGGTCGCGGGGGAGATCGGGGTTGGGCCTCGGGGACCGGGCGGGCGATCGTGAAGGAATATCGGGCACCCGAACGCCTCCGTTCTTCCAGGCGCCATCGTTCTGGAAGGGCGAGTCTGGGCCCGGAGGGGGCACAGCCCGGAATCGATCGGCCGGCGGCGGGTGCGAGCCATTACCGTAGCCGGAGGCCATAGCTGGAGCCCCGACTCAATTGGGCGGGACAGGGCGATTGTGTCAGGGCGGGTCGTCTGGTCGGACACGAGGCGGGTATGGATTCGTATGGGGCGTCGAGGACGTGGCGATGAGGTGGCAGGCGGCTCGGCATCAGCTGGGTCCGGGCTGTGCTGCGAGGACAGGATCGAGGACGGCGACGAGGGAGAGGCGGGCCGGGATGAGAGGCGGGACGGGGGCGGGAAATGCTCCAGCGTGTATCCGGCCCTCGTTCGGGGTTCGTTCGCGGGTCGTCGTCTTTTGTGGGATGCGAATCCTGGTTTGTTTTCGCGATATGCCCTCCGCACGGAAAGCACGAGGAGGAATTCGAGGGAGACGGTCGGCGTTGTTGTGCCTGGCTCCCACGTTGTGGGTCGAGACACCTGCTAAGATTGGCAAGCCACCCTGTTCCGGCGGGAAGTGGTGAGTTGGCTGGCGCTGGCGCTGGCGCCTTGGTGTGGACTCGGGCTAGGCTGGGCAAGCTTGGGCTTGAAGAGGGGGACTCCTGGAGCGGATACGGGGAGGTCGAGAAAAAGGACGGAGCAGTATGTCACACGGGCCCGTGTCGAGGCAGTGGCAGTGACAACGGGTGTGGGATGGGGTTAAGGGGTGGTAAGTTCCAGGCTCTGGTCGCCGCAAGCGTACAGTAAGCCGGGGCGATATTACCTCGCAGAGGTACTCCGCATGCCTTGAAATTTCCCCTCCAAAACACGGAACAGACCTCCACCAGCCGGAGACATAGGTCCAATCTGATACTGCGCGCGTGCCTGGCCCGTCGCCAAAGTGAAAGGTAATGTGCGACACGAGTGGATCCCGAACCCCAAGGTGAATGATGTTGCCATGGAGAGGCAGTCGCGAGTACCAACCGGCCAATATTGCGACGGGTCGCGGCATCGGGCGCGAGGCTCAGGACGACCTGGAGCAACCCGACGATGGTCAACGATACAGTGCGAGCTTTGACAACCCCGAGAATCCAGGGGGACAGCCTAAGAGGCCAGTGGCTCTCGCAATTTGGCAGGCAAGGGAAGCCCAGCGTCACCAATGCCCGTTGCCGCGCTTGGCAAATTAAGCCTTCCGAGAGAGGGGCGGATTTGCGATGGCGCCGCTGCGGCGATATTACCCCAGCAGAACCAGTCCGCTGCGGGGGCGAAGCCCGGCGTCCGTCCGTCCTCCGGGCGCCCCCTGAAGGCCCCGACGGGAGCAAGACTGTTCCAGCCAGCGCCAAGCCGGCCCCGACGAGCCCCCAAAAAGCACGAGCGAGAGTCTCGACAGCGCGGCCAATCAGGGACTCGCATCTCAAACGCAGAGGGAAAAATACGGTTGAGCGTGGCAGAATTATGGGCCCTGAAACCCGCGTCTTTTTCTTCACGGCGGGCACCCCCTGCAAGCCTCGCGCAATTGGGCCAAGGCTAGCAGGAGGGCGGGGCCAATTAGAGGGATCGTCGGGCGGGTGAGCACTGGAAGGGGCCCCGCTAAGCCCATTTCGGCTCGCTACCACAGCGGGTGCGCTTGTGTGAGATGTGCTGGAGGCCGGCGGTGTGGGCCCCGCAATTTCCTGTTTCATCACCGTCGCCAAGGCGCTGCCCAGGACAAAGGGCCCTGCTCGTCGAGTTGATATGGACATCACGTGCTGACATTGCACCTCTGGACCAAGATCTTCACCGCGGCTCCGCACACAGCTCCGCAGTTCCCTGCCTCTAGAAGCATCAGGGCTGAAGATTTGGAGAATGAGAGCCCAGTGGCTCTTTGCTGATCTCGGAACATTACCGGCTAGTGCTGGGCCGGCCGAGAGAAGTCCGCCCCCGGCCATGTTTCCGACGGCTTGGCATCGGGAGGTATCGTGAACCTCGAGTTTCCCTAGTCCCCGACGGTATCGACTATCGACGCGAGGAACGCGAGGCTCCACGCCGCTCTACGCACCGGGTGTCTAGAAATGACAATGTGACGTTTCTTTTGTGTGGCGGCGTTGCGATGGCGGAAGAATAACAACGCCCCCACGAAATAGGTCGAGGAAGGCGCATGCGCGTCATCGGCCATGCTCACACGAGGGCATCTCCAGCTTTGCGTCGAATCGCGGCGCGATGCTTCATCTCGTGCTTTGGGGCTGGCTCTGTCAAACCGGCCGTTTTCCTCCGGGAAAGAGCTGGGCGTCGGCGGGCTCGAAGCTATGACGTAGGTAAGCCATCACGATGGGGAGCTCCGGCGCGAAGATCCCAGCACCTGATAGTAGTGCTACCGCCGTGGCTTCAAAGGCCCCCCTTCCTCCATTTTGCTTCCGGAATATGCTCCCTTCTTCTCCTTGCACTCGGAATACCGCACAAACGACATCCCCTCCGGCCGAATCTTTAACCCCCAAAGACAACTACGATCTCACGACTTAACACTCGCCCAAGATGCCGTCCCTGTGGGGCAAGAACAGAGAGGAGGACCGCGATAGCGATGGATCAGCCGCCAACAGCCCCGACGAGAGGACGCGGCTGCTCCCCAACCAGATCGACAGCCGGCAGCCGCTCTTGACCCCCGACGATCCAGCGGTACGCCCAAGACTCGGCACTCCAGACACAAGAGATGATACTAACCATGGCGGACAGGTGTCGCCCTTCAACCTCTGGACGGTCCGGGTGATGCGCTATGCGACGCTCTTCATGATGATACTTAGCCTCACCTGGTGGGCGCTGCTGCTCATATCGGCGTTTGCGACCCCGCCGGGGCTGCACACAAGAGGCTCGGGCTTCTTCGCCCTCAGCAACGCTACCATCGCGGTGTGCCTGCTAGTGTTCAACCTCACCTTCTTCGGCACGCCGTCCAAGTCTACCCGGGGACTGTGTGCCTTCATGGCAGTATGGACCTTGAACAGCCACGGCTCTCCCCGCTTCAGTCCGGGAACTTGCGCTAACGAATACTCTAGTTCGCGCTCCTCGTAAACGCAATCCTCGCCCTGTCGGTGCAGATGGTCCGCTACCAAGAGGGCTGGGTCGGCGCCGTGAGCGTCCTCTGGGCCCTCCTCATGAGCCTGTGGGTCCTCCTCGCGGACCGCACCGTCCAGTGGGGCAAGGCGGAGGAAGAGGAGCGGCTCACGGGGCGTGCCGAGACGAGGCGCTCGATCCCCGAGTGGACGAGGGTCCTCATCGAGACCGTCGGGCTCTTCGTGCTCTGCCTTGCCATCATGCTCATGACCCTGACGCTCATACTGAGGTCCGTGGACGCCGGGGTAGCACCGCCGGGCGAGCTGTACTGGGTGGACGGGGGCAAGTACAGGATCCACGTGCACTGCGAGGGGAACAACACGGACCGGAAGGGCAACGTGCTCCCGACGGTCCTCCTGGAGGGCGGCGAGCTGCCCGTCGAGAACGGCCTCTGGCAACTCGCGGAAGGTGCCCTGGCGAACGGGTCGTTCCCGAGATACTGCCTCATCGACCGCCCGGGCTTCGCCTGGAGCGACACCGCGCCGTCACCGTTCTCCGCCGGGATGGAAGCCATGTCCGCCGGCGAGGCGCTCGCAAAGGCGGGCGAGCGCGGGCCCTGGGTCATCGCCAGCGCGGGCGTGGGCTCGTACTACTCGCGCGTGTTCGCATCACAGCACGGCGAGGAGGTCAAGGGCCTCGTGCTGGTCGACCCGCTCCCGGACGACGAGCTCAGCCGGCTGGGGTCGCCGCGGCGCGGGTTCCTGCTCTGGCTGTGGGGCGTCCTCTCGCCGCTGGGCGTCGACACGCTCCCCGCGGCGCTGCTGAGGGGCCGGCGGAGCGTCGACCGCATATGGGGCGTGTCGTCGAAGCATAACCCCAAGCGCGTCTTTGCGCGGCTGCAAGAGAGCTTGGTGGCGGACTCGTTTACCAAGCGGGATATAGAGGGGAGCCGGTCCATGATGCGGAGGGATATGCCGCTGGTCGTGGTCACCTCGGGGAGGCATGTGGATGGGGACTCGAAGTGGGAAGGGAAGCAGAGGGACCTTACCAAGCTGACGGCGAATCTGCGGAGTTGGGATGTCGTGGGGGGTGCGCCGCATAAGGTGTGGAGGACGGTGGATGGGCGGCGGGTGATTGAGGAGAGGCTTCGGGAGATGGTGCACCAGGGGGACTGAGGCCGGATATTCTTGTCTCTATTTTATACTCTTCTGTTTCTGATGAGAGTATGAATCATGGTGCGACGGTAAGCATGATCCAAGGTTGTCGAGTCGAGAAGGCGTGTAAGTGGACATGCCGCACACGCCGAGGTTGATGACCAGCGTCAGGACTAAGATAGTCTCCCGCCTCTACGAATCTCAGAACAAGAAATTCGAGCCGTTTTCCACAGAAAACATCAAAACCCCCTAGGAAGCAGCACGCCAATATGCGCGAACCGCCGAGCCCTTGGCGGTGATTTGTCGCCGCTAAGGGTTCGGTCCTCCTAATTTACCACCCCGCCGGGGCAGTGCGCCAAGAGGCAGATCGAAAGCCGTGAGATCGGGTCGAGGGCCGGGGATCGGTCCTGCCAGTGAGCCCACCCAGTGGCAATGTACATCGTGGCGATGCGCCGGGTGTAATCCCACGTCGTGGTTACTCGAGTCGGTGGTGTGGGCACCTGCCGAGACCCGAGAACAGCACGGCAGGACCACTTGACCCGGCCCCGGCCCTGAAAGATTCGAATCCCAGCGCTGAGGGGCCTGCCCTGGGCGCCACGAACGCCAATGGCCCCGCCCAACCGCCGATGATCTCATGTCCGTCGCGCGAACCTCGATCCATTCCTTCCACCCCGCATACAAGACGAATTCCGCAGAGCCACACAGAGAGACTCCGAGGCCCCGTTTCTTGGCGAATGCTCCCCAACGACGTAATATCTGCTTTCTGCGTCCTGTTAGCCGCTGCATCTAACTCGGTATTTCCTTTCCCGGTCAGCCCATCCGGGGATAATAATCAGGCGGGCTCCGCCTTCATCTGCGCTCGTAAATTCCGCTTTCCTCGTGCCCTCGACGATCGATCCGAACTTCTTCGTCCGGATTTTACCCCCCGCTTCCCCCCCGTCAACGATATCGCCGCAACCCTCACAAATCGCCCCAAGTCCACCGAGTTACCGAGTGAAAGACAGATACAGTAATCGACGCAATATGCCCATCCGGAACCCCTTTGGCCGGCGCGCCGGCGCGCAGGACGAGAACATGCGCGCGGAGCCCAACGGGCCGCGCCTCGCCGTGGAGCCGCCGGGCTTCGAGCGCGTCGACACGGTCGGTTCCAAGGCGTCGTCGCTGAGCGGGAAGAGCTCGAGGACCGACACGGGCGCGTACAAGCTGAGTGGTACGTCCCGTTCCGCCTTTTATCGGGCGTCCCCCGCGGAGTGCCCCGCCTCCAGACCGCAGACCAGCGCCTCTTCTTCAGCTGTGGTCCACGTCGCTAACTTTTTGATAGTCGTGAACGATAGCGGCGTATACCTCCCGGTCCGCGCCATCCGGCCCCCCGGACAACTTGAACAGTCGAGAAGACTAACGTGAACTCTATAGCCGTCGCCGACGGAGGAGTCCGCCGAGAAGACCCCCTGGTCGCCCCGCCGCTACCTCCCCTCTCTCCCCTCCACAGCCCGGAGCTCATGCGAGAAGCCCGCCGACACGGGCGAGATCGAGCACTTTTCCATCTCGCGCGAGTCGTTTGACTCCTACCGCCGGTCCTTTGTACGTCCCAACCCCTCTTTCCCATCTCATATTATGCGACAACCCCACGCTTTCAGGCGTGGCGCCGGGGAAGCCGACTAACACGGAGCTTCACTCGCAGGACATCTCCGCAAGGGCCCCTGTGAACCAGGACCTTCCCGCTCGGCAGAGCCTCGATTCCGCGCGGCTCCCCCGCCGCACGCACGCCCCGCCGTCCCACCGTCTCCCGAGGCGGGTGCCCACGACGGAGGAGGAGGCGTTTGAGGAGGTGGGGTTAGGCGAGCCGGCCCAGTCGCAGCAGGCACCTCCCGGCGGCAAGCGGCGGGGCATCTTCTCCATGTTCGAGGGGCAGGACTCCGGGAGTGGGTCGCCAGCCGTGTCGCGATTTTTGCCCGGGCGGAGGCGGAATCAGAGTGGGCAGGGGGCTGAGCTGCGGAGTATTGAGGGGGAGGAGAGGTCTAGGGTTGGGGAGGAGGTGGTGTGATGGGGTGAGTTTGGTGCTGCGTTGGTTACACTTTTTTTTTTTACGGCGTTGTATGCTTGGGCCGTTACTGTTGGTTTATGGATATGCCTTTCGTCGTGAATACGCTATGGTGGGGTTTCTTCTGATTAGGCGGTTCGGCGCGGGGAGGGCGCCGGGTTCGCGGGTGGTCTGCGATGTCGCGATGAGGATGAGCAGATGATACTATAGACTTAGATACCTATAATGCTAATGAGGAACGAATCCACGCTTGTACCCGGTTGTTTGGTAAGGCAGTCATTAGCGCAGAGGCGCTCGAAGCTTAGAGTCTCGTACTCGGTAGTCTCGGCTGCCGGCGCCCGCCAGCGCAAAGGGTCTCCGGCACCGGAGCCGCCAGCGATATCGAGCCCCAAAAGCATCGAGTCAGTTGAGCTCGCGGATACGAAAAGCAGGTTGGCTTCTTCGGTGGAAACGGCAAAGCTAGGTCCCCACCAATGTCTAAGTGGGCCTCGTCGGCGATTGCGCCATGTGGAGGCGGGCGAAACGGCGAGTGGTGAGCGACGAGTGTTAGTGAGGGGGAGGGGCAAGTGAGTGAGAAATACTTAAAACTCCGGCTCGGGTCATCTCGTCATCTTCCCCTCGCACCCTGGTTTCTGCTCTTGGTTTGAAAACAGGAGGATATTTCCTGGGACCTAGTCAAGACGGAACCCGACTTTCTTTCACGAAGAAACCGCCCATAACCCTCTGCACGCCGCTAGCTCAACCACCTCCGATCCCCGCCGAGTACAATCGCGGGGTCCTCCAACGCGCCTAACCACCCGTATCCCACCACCGGATACAAGATATCCCTCACAATGGCCGGCTCCGAGGATAAGAAGGGCGCCGGGCTCTCGCTCGCGTCGCTGTCCGTCCACGCCGACGACAACGTCAGCTCCCACCGCGCCGTGGCCCCCGCCATGCACGTCTCCACGACGTTTCGGTACTCGGACAACCCGGACGAGCTCGTCCACATGGAGAACGTCGATGTACGCTCACCCCTCCCGGCCCCCTCCCCTTCACAGCACCGACCCTAGCTCTCCGTTTCCCGAGCGAGCTGACCGTCTCCAGCCCTCCGCCCCCAAAGACTCGCACATCTACTCGCGCCTCTCCAACCCGAACCTCGCCCGCCTCGAAACCCTCCTGACCACCCTCCTCAACGGGCCCTCCGTAACCTACACCTCGGGCCTCTCCGCCTTCCACGCCCTCCTCGTGCGCCTCAACCCCCGCCGCGTTGCCATCGGCGCGGGCTACCACGGCTGCCACGGCGTCCTCGCCCTCGCGAAGCGCCTCTCCAACCTCGAGATCCTCCCCCTCGACACCCCCGCCTCGTCCCTCGGGCCGGGCGACCTCATCCATCTCGAGACGCCCCTCAACCCCACCGGCGAGGCCTCATCCATCGCGCACTACGCCCTCAAGGCGAAGGAGGCGGGCGCGTACCTCTCCGTCGACGCGACGTTCGCGCCCCCGCCCCTCCAGGACCCGTTCGCGCACGGCGCCGACGTGGTCATGCACAGCGGGACCAAGTATCTGGGCGGCCACTCGGACATGCTCTGCGGCGTGCTGGCCGTCAGCCCGGCGCGCGCGGCGGAGGGCCTGCACGCGGGGCTCCTGGAGGACCGCGTGTTCCTCGGGTCCGTGATGGGGAGCCTAGAGGGCTGGCTCGGGATCCGTAGCATCCGGACGCTGGAGCTGCGCGTGCGTAGGCAGAGTTCCAGCACGGAGAACCTCGTCCGCTGGCTCGCGGCCGAGAAGGCGGACCCCGCGTCCGTCGTGTCAAAGGTGGTGGAGGGGGTCCAGCACGCGAGCCTGCAGCCCGAGGCGAGCGAGGAGGGCTCCTGGCTGAGGCAGCAGATGCCGGAGGGCTACGGGCCCGTCTTCTCCCTCCAGATGAAGAGCGAGGCCGTCGCCAAGGCGCTGCCGAGTAAGCTGGGGCTGTTCCACCACGCCACGAGCCTGGGCGGCGTGGAGAGCCTGATTGAGTGGCGGGCCATGACGGACAGTGGCGTCGACAAGAGGCTGTTGAGGGTTAGTATCGGGGTGGAGTCGTGGGAGGACCTGAGGGATGATTTCAAGGCTGGGTTCGAGGCCTTGGTGGATAAGGCGTAGACGTGACGATGTCATACAAGAGTATAAATGCGGTGAATACATCCTTGTGCTGCGTACATAGAAACAAATACAGCGACGTAAAAGATCCTGTAGTAACTCCTTTTCCGAAGCTCACCCACCCATGTCCCATACAAAAATAACCAAGCGCTCAGCGTCTCCCGTCCCCGGAATGATCTATACAGCCTCCCCCCTAAACGCACTCGCAGCTAATACGGCCTGAATCCTGGCTTCTTCCTCACTGCCTTCTTCACCGCGCCCCGCTGCACAATCTTCCTCTCCCCCTTCCCGTCCTTCTTCACCCTGTACCCGTCCTCCTCCGCCTCCTCCTCCGCCTTTCGCCTCTCGTCGTCCCTCTTCTTGTCCTCCGCCATCTTGGCCTCAATCTCCATCCGCCTGTTGAACTCGGTCTCAATCATCCGCCTCTGCCCCGCCGAGTACCCCTTCTCCTTGATCGAGTAGAACACGCCGCCCAGGTCCGCGAGCCAGTGAGGGTCCACGGCCGTCACCGTCGACACGTACACCTTTGCCGTGAGGATGAGCTCGTGGTACACGATGTAGTCGGGCGGGTGGCTCGCGTACAGCGAGCTCGTCGGGTGCAGCTGCACCGCCACGCTCGTCCGCAGGTTGATGTACTCGCCCGACCCCTTGTACTTGGCCGCCTGGTGGTAGTACCCGGAGCAGATGCACTTGCGCACAATGTCCCAGTCTGTCCCGCAGCTCGTCATCTCCATCTTCTGCATCGCCATGATGTCCACCAGCTGCTCGCGGATCTCCTTCGCCCGGCGCAGCGACTTGCCGTGCAAAAAGTGCTTCACGCACCACCCCTCCGAATAACGGTTCGCCCGCCACGCAGAGTACACCTGCAGGTACGTGAGGTGGTCCGACTCGTGCACCCAGAACTTCTCGCGCTGCGCGTCCGCCTCCTCCTGCCGCTCCTTGGGCCGGTAGAAGACGTTGGGCACCGAAAGCATCGAGACGATGGTGATCATCTCCTCGCTGCAGCCGTACTCCACCGACGTGATCAGAAGCTTCGAGAGGGAGGGCTCCATCGGGAACGCGCTCATCTTGCGGCCGAGGCTGGTCAGGTCGCCGAGGTTGTCCAGCGCGCCGAGGGCCCACAGGTCGAACATGGACGTCGTGATGGTGTCCTGCGGCGGCGGGTCCATAAAGTCAAAGTCCAGGAGATCCTTCACACCGAGGGACGTTAGCATGAGCACTGTGTTGCTCAGATTCGTCCTCTGGATTTCGGGTATAGTCTGCAGGTAGAGTTCCTCTTTGAACGACTTTTCCGTATATAGATGGAACGCCTTGCCAGGTCCGGTGCGGCCGGCACGGCCAGCCCTCTGCGACGCGTTCGCTTGGGAGATGGGCGTAATCTGGAGGGTGTCCATGCCGATCTTGGGGTTGTAGACCTTGAGCTTCGAGAAGCCGGCGTCGACGACGTACTTGATGCCGTCGACCGTCAGACTAGTCTCTGCAATGTTCGTTGCGACGATGCACTTGCGCACCCCCGGTGGCGCCCTGTCGAAGATCTTGGCCTGCAGATCCGCCGGCATCTGACTGTAGATGGGCAGGATGCTCAGCTTCGGAGGGTCGTTTAGCGCGTCGAGCCGCTTCTGGATGAGCTCGCAGGTAACCTCGATATCTTCCTGCCCAGTCATGAAGACGAGGATATCCCCGACGTCCATCGAGACGTGAACCGACAGGACTTGGTGCACCGCCGAGTCGACGTAATCCTCGACGGCCGACCGGTGGAACATGATGTCGACGGGAAACGTCCTCCCGGGGATGAAGAACTCCGGGGCGCCGCCAAAGAATTCAGAGAACCTCTTCGAGTTCATCGTCGCCGAGGTGACGATGAGCTTGATGTCTCGCCGCTGCTGCAGGATCTTCTTAAAGAGCCCGAGGAGGATGTCGGTGTTCAGAGCCCGCTCGTGCGCCTCGTCCATGATGATGCACGAGTACTTCTCCAGCTGCGAGTCGTTCATCGACTCTCGTAGTAGGACACCGTCCGTCATGTACTTGATGAGCGTGTCCTTGCTGGTGCAATCCTCGAAGCGAATGGCGTAGCCGACCGTCGAGCCTAGAGACACCTCCATCTCTTCACTGACACGCTTGGCAACGCTCATGGCGGCCACACGCCTCGGCTGCGTGCACCCTATCATCCCCAGGCCCCCATAGCCCTCTTCGTATAGGTACTGCGTCAGCTGCGTCGTCTTTCCCGACCCAGTCTCGCCCACGACAATGACCACCTGGTTCTCCCGAATAACGCGAAGGAGGTCCTCTCTCACCGAGAACGCCGGCAGATACTCCCGCTGCTCCCGCAGCGTTTTACTCCGGCTAAAGTTGCTCGCCCCGTCGTTCTTCTTCTTCTCCTCTTCAATCTTGACGTTCCCGCGCTCCCCCTTCATCTCCGGCGCCGCCGCCACCGGAAGCGCGCTGTCGCCGTCATCGTCGTCCTTGACGCCCATCACCTTGCCGAGCATCGTCCCCGCCATGCTAGTCGCCTGCTGCGCCTGCCGCTGCCTCTCGCGCTGCTGCCTCGCGTCCCTCACGACGGCGCTGCCCTTCCGGCTCGCGACGGCCATGTGACCCTGCGGGTCCCGGATCGCCGACACGGGCTCCTGTTGCCTCGTGAAGATTGTCTTGCCCTCGAGGAATGGCGGCCGCAGCTCGTGCGTGAGGATGTGCACCCTCATCGTCTCCTCCTCGTCAAAGTCTCCCGTCCAGTCCCGGCGCTGCGCGACGCCCGACGTGACCATCCGGTTCATCTCCCACGCGTCGTTGTCCCTCTGCCGCTGCTCCTTCCTGGCGTCGAAGCGGCCCGTCACCTTCTGCGCCCGCGAGGTCGCATCCTGCGCAGCCGTTTCCAGCGAGGTGTCTTCGTACATGCCGAACGGGTTGTAGGAGTCGTCGCCCAGGGTGTGTCCGCCGCCATCGTCGCCCGCGTACCAGTCGCGATCCAGCGCCTGTTCGTCCTCGTCAGGTTGGACGTCGCTAGGCGTTCTCTCGCGCTGCGTCCGACTCCGTGGCGTCTCATCGCCTTCCCGTCCCTGATACCTCCGCAATGACGCGCCATCGGGTCTGTTGTGTCGTTGCCTGAAGCCACCGTGCCTGGGCCTGGGCTGGTTGCCCGAGTACTCAGTGTCGTCCATTATCCTTTAGGCCCCTCGCGGAGATTATGTGCTGAAACTCGTGCTATGAGGGTGAGTTTCGCGCTGACCGTGAGCGTGGACTAGGACCTTGAGAGCGAGATGAAGCGCGCCGTCACGTGTACGCTAGTGGCAGCAGCTGTGTCGCGCCCGAGAGTTATCGCCGCCTTATCGCGATAAGATAACCCCCACATTGAATTTTTTTTCTGCGTCCCCGCCAACAGGGTCGACGAAAGGCATCTGCACACGAGAAAGCCGGTCAAGGAAAATCTTGTCCGTCGCTGGTCCTGAGTGCCAGTAATATTCACCCGGTGAAAGTAGAAGACGAAGACGAAGCCGGAAAAGCGTTTCCCCTGGTCACAGTCCGCCTCCCAAGATGTCCATGATAACAGCGGCCCAATGGGTCCCTCGCGGGGTCGCCGCCCAATTCCCGGCGAAATACAACTTTGACGAGGCCGAGTACGAGAGGATAGCAGAGATTGCGAAGCTGCAGCTCGACGACGCGAACGAGGATCTAGAGGAGGCCCAGGGTGCCGAGAGCGCCGAGGATGCGGAGGAGCCGGCGGCCAACGGCTCTGGCGCCGCCGACGGGGAGAAGAAGAAGAAGAAGAGCAAGAAGGGGTCGAAAAATGAGTACGTGGGAGCTTCTACGTGGCGTTGTTTGATATTCTCAAGGGCTGACTTGTTATCAAAGCATGGCGTTAGACGACGACGACCTCAAGGAGTACAACCTAGACGACTACGACAACGACGAGGAAGAAACCGTATCCGGCCACCCGCTCTCTACGTTTGGAAGCACCAAATCGCTAGCCTACTACGAATCCAACAAGGACGACCCCTACATACAGATCCCGGAAGGCGAGGACGAGGAGGACGATGACAGGGAGGATCTCCAGGTTCTGGCCACGGACAACATGGTGGTGGCGGCCAAGGTGGAGGACGACCTCGCGCACTTGGTGGTGCACGTCTACGAGGACAACGCGAGCAACCTATACGTCCACCACGACATCATGCTCCCCGCGATACCGCTCTGCGTGGAGTGGCTCGACATCGCGGTGCAGAAGGAGGGGGTAGACAAGGACGCGCGGGCAAACTTTGTGGCCGTCGGCACGATGGACCCCGACATTGAGATCTGGGACCTGGACACGGTGGACAGCATCTACCCCAACGCGGTCCTCGGGGCGGGGGGCAGCGCGGCGGACGTCAAGGAGAAGAAGAAGAAGAAGAAGAAGGGCAAGAAGACCAACGACGAGTACCACGTCGACGCGGTGCTGTCGCTGGCGGCCAACCGGCAGCACCGGAACCTGCTGGCGTCGGCGTCGGCGGACACGACGGTCAAGCTGTGGGATCTGCACACGACCAAGTGCGCCAAGTCGTACTCGTACCACACGGACAAGGTGTGCTCGCTGGCGTGGCACGGCGTGGAGTCGACGGTGCTACTCAGCGGCAGCTACGACAGGACCGTCGTGGCGGCGGACATGAGGGCGCCCGACGCAAAGGTGCCCCGGTGGGGCGTGGAGAGCGACGTCGAGAGCGTGAGGTGGGACCCGCACGACGCCAACTACTTCTTCGTCTCGACGGAGAGCGGCATGGTGCACTACCACGACGCGCGCATGGCGCCCGCGGACCCGTCGGTGACGAAGCCCGTCTGGACGCTGCAGGCGCACGACGAGTCGGTCTCGTCGTTCGACGTCAACAGCGTGATCCCCGGTTTCATCGCGACGGGGTCGACGGACAAGACGGTCAAGATCTGGAACATCCAGCCGACGGGGCCGACCATGGTTGTGTCGCGGAACCTCGACGTCGGCAAGGTGTTCTCGACGACGTTCGGGCCGGACCCCGAGGTGGCGTTCAGGCTCGCGGTCGCGGGCAGCCTGGGGACGATGCAGGTGTGGGACACGAGCACGAACGCGGCGGTCAGGAAGGCGTTTGTGGGGCGGATCCCCGAGGCGGAGGCCAAGGAGGAGAGGCTTGTGGGTGTGGAGGCCGAGAGCAGCGACTCGAGCGATGAGGGGGGTGAGGATGGGGAGGAGGACGACTCGGACGACTCGGACAGCGATGCCATGAGCGGGGATGCCATGGACGAGGACTAGGCGGGGGTGAGATACCAGTGCGGGTTGGAACAGTGGGTGTAGATAGAGTACGGTGGTGGTCGCATCAGCCTCGGCTGGCGCCTGACGCTTCCGGTGAGACCGCGAATGTTTACTAGTCGCAGGTGACAAACGCAAAAATAAAAATGTAGATTTCCGCGAAAAGGTGAGCGCCGCGCCGTCTAGGTTCCCTCGCCACAGACAGTGATAAGTCCCGTGGCCTTGTCTCAGACTGTGCGACGGGAACGTCTGGTCATGTGTGTCTCTAGGGCGGGTGCGGGTGTACTCGGCAAGAGTTGTGAGCTATCCCAGTGGTTGCGCGGCCGTGTAAGAGTTGTTTCCTTTTTCCTGCGGGTTTGACTGAAACTGAAGCGGGCGTGGAGACGCTCCTTTCTCGGCCCGGCTCCACAGTTCGTTCTAAAGTGCGGAGTGGAACGTCCGTCTAACCCGCTTCGTCGATGACTTCACACCGTTGCCCTACTTCGCAAATCACATTCCGACATCTCGAAACGCTGCTACAAAACGTCAGATGATAAGAAACAGCTGAAAATCATCAGCAGATGCTACGCGCCAAATATGACGATCAACCGAGGGCCTCCGCCTCGGCGAGCCGCCGAATGCGACCCAGCTCCGAAAAACCGTGGGGCCGAGATCAGACGGAGGTGGATCCCGCACCGAACCAATCGCTCATCGTCTCCTTTAAAGACCCTTTCCCCTCCCGGGCCCCCTGCACGCGACCCTGAAACGTGGACCCACAAGCGTGGGAAACAGGAGGGGAGGCTTTCCGTCCAATGGCGCGCGTAGGCGGCCGCGCCACTGACGAAGAAACAAAAAGGTGACAGGGGGTGCGGGCGGTTCACTTTTTGTCCGTCGGTGGAAAATTTGGTGAGTTGAGTCCCGGGTTGGTGGGAGGCCCCTGTGGAGATCCTGCGCACGGGGAGGTCCTCGGCAGAGGTGGATGGGACGTGGGTAAATGGGCATCTCGGCGACACGGGAAGCGACTTGTTCGGATGAATTTGGGGGAGGCATGACGGATCTGCGCTGGCATCGTCCGTTGGCGCCCGAAAAACACCCCGGGCCCTAAGAACTCGACAGCGGCGGGCATCGTCCCAGGCCAACGTGGCGCGTGGCAAGCCCTGTGACGGGGCATAAAATGCTTGCATCCCAACTCTTCCCGGTGACTGGCCGTTCGCGGAAAAACCACGACACACCGCGCTCGCAGGACGCAGGTAGATAATGCGCCCGAGCCAAGCGCGCTAGCCAAGTACCGTCCGAGCCCAGATCGCCCCGGTATCATGCGCCGCCGATCCGTGGCCCTGTCCATGTTCATGGGTGTCGGGTATATTAGCCGTACCCGTAAACCCCCGCGCCCTCGCTCACCCGGGCAACATTCCGTAGGGGTTCCGGGCTGGGGAAGCTATGAGGTCAGGACGGACGGGATCTAAAACACCCGCCATCACCACTAGAAGCTTATGAGACCGCCACGGTGGGAATCGGGGAAACGAGAGTGCCACGCGCCGACGGAAAGAAAACTGGGCCACAGATCCTAGGCCGAGAACCCCCTCGCGCCCGGTGGGTACAAAGAGGATAGCGGGCCCCATAATTAGTGCCAAGAGAGACCAGACAGGGGTATTCAGCGGTGGCGCCCGCTGATTGGGCGCTGCTCTCGCTTGGGGCTGTGGGTTCACTGCAAAAGTCAGGGGCCAACGATGCTACCAACGCGAGCGAGTTTGGAAGGCGAGTAGTTTGGAGAACGGGGGTCCCATGCGCACAGTGGTAGGGCCGGGATCAGAGTGACGCCGCCCATTGGACCGTCTCCCATCTCTCGGTGCCCTTCATAAACCCAGTGGGGCGACTGGGGAAGGAAGGGTACCGACCACGGACGGGATCCACGGAGGGATTCCCACTCCCTCCATCGTCTGTGGGCCGAATAATACAACACCACCGCCGTCCCCTCCAGAACTCCGTTCCCTCTCCCCCTTCCACCACGGCCGGCTGCCAACCCGCGAACGCGATCACCAAATATCCCCCCCTTCGCGCGCACCCACTTTCCTTCGACACATCTTCGATTTCGTTTCTCCTGGTTTCTCCTTTCTCGCCGGATCGGGAAAGACAAAACCAACGTCTCAGGAGGGAAACATTAAGGGCCAGACCGAGACCCTTTTCTCGCCTCTTTCTCACACTCATTCGATCACGCGGGTTGCCGGACTACGGAATACAGGCACAAACCGGGTTGCCCCGTAACACCTGTGACGCTCATTTTTCGAACGGATATCTGGGCCCGCTTCCTTGGAACAAAGAGACGCCCTATCCCACGCTCGACACCGCGCGCCTTGATGGTCTAGCAGCAACGTCCTTCATCAGCTGGGAACTCCTTTCTCTCACCACCTTTTGAACTCACGGGCTGGAAGTGCACCAGATGTGCCGCGCTTTCTTTGTCCCTACTACACACCACACTGCACCGGCATCCACAACACGTCTTCTTTTTTGGACTTTCCTTCCCGTACAAGAGTCGAGAGCTTGACGCCCACTCTTGTTTCCTCACACTTGGCCACGCTTTTGGAGGTCCGCGACGCCATCTGCTTGACCCGCATTTCCACCCACTCACCCCGCGATACTTCCCACATCTCAATTCTCCGCCTACCACAGACTCGTTCTCTCAAGGTCGAGGTGGTGCATCCCCAATCAGAGCTGCAGCTCGGCACATCGGTACCGTGCGATATTGGCCGCACTTCTCCACGAGAACCGAGCCGGTATTCCGTCTCCTCCGGCACACGCCGCTTATTGAGCACCCCGCATTACTGAGTCTATTGGCGCCCAGATATTAGCAAGGGAGGGAGTACTTATCAGCAAACTGCCGCCAACTCACCTGGATCCCACGACACCTCATACAGAAGGACACGTTAAAACAGTCGCCATGTCGTCAATCGCGAGGGCGTTCACCACCCGGAGGGTAAAGCTGAGCGTCGAGCTAGCGCAGGACGCGAGGGAACGGAACGCGATGCAGCGCAGCAACACGACGAGGGATGGCCCCCGCTCCGACGCCGGCCTCAAGATCTCGGGCCCCGTCGAGCTCATCCACACTACAAACATGCTCTCCTACAACGCGCCCGACCTCCCCCGGGGCTCCACGTCTAGCCAGGCCTCCACCAAGTCCTCGACCAACACGGACAACGACTCCGACTTTGCCCCCGGGACCGCGATCTCCTCGCCCCCCACGAGCCCAGACGTCGCTGCCAGCGAGCTGAAGCGGGCGTCCTCGCCGGAGCCGAATCACCTCTCCAGCTACTTTGCGCCGCCCGCACACGCCCAAGCTCCGGGCCCGGCACCCGTCGCCGCCAGCGGGCTGAAGCGGAGCTTGTCGCCGGAGCCGAATCACCTCTCCTCCTACTTTGCGCTGCCCGCCCAGGCCCAGGGCCCGGCCCCGGCACCCGTGATCCCGCAGCGTGCCCCGTCCCGCTCGAAGCAGAGCTCCGTGGACGTCATCACCCGCCAAAAGTCAACCACCCGCCTTCAGAAGCGCAGCACGCGGTCCACGTCCCGCAGCAACATCTCGGCGCCCAGCCCCGCGAGCTCCATCTCCGCCCCCTCCGTAACCCACATGTCGACGCAGTCCCAGTCCTCCTTCGCCTCTCCCGGCCCCGCGCCCGCGCCCCCCGTCCCCGTTTCGCCGCACGCGAAGCCGCAGGTCGGGCCGGTGCACCCCTTCGGCGCGGAGCTGGCGCAGGTGAGCGAGATGGCGGAGGAGTATGGCGCTCGCGGCCGGAAGGCGGATTACATCGACGAGGAGGAGCGGGAGCTCATCTCGCGGGGGCTGTGCAAGTTCAGCGCGGACGTGTATCTCCATGACGTGGAGGTTCTTGCGTCGACGTTTTTCCATGACAGGGACTTTCGGTTGTCGAGACAGGCTCCCGCTCTTTGGATCTGAGAGTGCCGTTGGGGGGCTTGGATGAGATGAGATGCATTTTCACACTTTCGCTGTACATATTTTCCACAGCACATGACGGCTCGCCTATGATTCGGGGCCAGACACATTCCTTACGGGGCTGGAACGGGCGGTACATATCAAAAGGACTTTGGTTTTTTTTTTGTTGGCAACGGGGACTCTGCGAGCAGAGGACCGTCTGTCTGGTTGGGACGTTTACGAAGGTCTGCAGAGGACACTGGAGGGCGGGGGTACGACGGGGAAGAAAGCATTATGATTTGAGATTTGGGATTTCATGTGTTGTTTATGGGTTGATTATTCCCCGCTGCCTTGGGCGGCTTGCGAGTTTTACGTTCTGCTGTTGTAGTCTTCGAATAAGATACCATTTTCACCAGACTCACGGTGTGTTTTGTGTGGTGTTGAGTGGTAGTGGGGCTGGGGCAGCGCGTATGTTGCTCTTTTTCGAGAGTCCACGAGGACAGTCACCTGCAGCCGAGCCAAGGCGAGCACCGAGGGAACAAGCCGGTCAGAGGGCGGGAGCAAGTCTGGGCTGCAGGCCACGTCTCCGTGGCGCGTGTGCCAGTTCATTTGGCGGACTCCGTCTCCCGAACCGCCTAAACGGGACGGCGGGGAGACGCGAGCGGGCACATCACCCCACACTGCTGGTACCACGCGGGGGAAGATGACCTCCAGATAAAGCTCGGCAGTACGGGGTGTAGAGAGGCGGAAGTGGTATTGGTGGGATCGGGAAGTGGGAAGTGTTCCATTCAGACGTGTTTCAGCCGGCAGTTCTGATCGACGAGGCGATGCGACCTCTGCCGTTGGTGGGCTGGGTTGGCTTGGCGGAATGGAATTTGTCCGGGGACATATGTGGGGAGCGCCATCCGGACCAAGACGTCTTCGGGGATGGTGACGAGGGGATCCGAGTAGCCGGACCCCGGAGACGGTCGAGTGGGCAGTGGGCATCGATACATGTACATGTAGCAGCATGAGGCCAAATGGTGCCCGCTTACACCCGCCGAGAGGTGCATCGCGGCACTAACTCACACTCCGCCGAGATTGTCAGAGATGTCGCGTGCGGCTTGCGAGCTGGGTTTGCTGCATACTTGATCGGCGGTGAGAGCGAAGAAGGCGTTATCACCGTTTAAGCAACTTAAACATGTGCATCCCCCGTCGATGTTCATCCCCTATCGAAGTCATCTTGTAAGTCGAAAAGTCGTCTGTAGCGAAGGGGAAGCGCCCCCTCTTGGAATGGAATACGGTCACGTGATGATTTATCGAGCTACGTCGGGGGGTGCGCGTAAGACTGTGCTCCCCTTTCGTATCAGACGGGCGTATCGCAACATTTCAATTTCATGCCACCCCCGTGCTCAAGATGCGACGACAGCTCGGCTTGCGACCCCGATAAACTCGAGTCCACCCACGTCGCCACCGGTCCACGATAGAGCCTCTCTCCCTCCACTCGATCCTATGGGCGGCACGAATTGACGCAGGGCCAGCTCCCCTTGACCCCGGCGCAAAACCCCAATGTTCCCCTTCTCCCTCCTCCGCCTGCCGACAAAGCTCCGGCGGCGCGCCCGCCGCAACCGAATGACGACGCTCCTCCTCCTCATCCTCCTCGTCCTCCTCCTCGTCGCCCCCTTCTACATAATCTACAAGCCCCCCGCCTCCCTGATCCGGCACTTCACCCGCCGCTGGCCCGACGTCCTCTGGCAGGTCGACACGGACCAGAAGCTCATTGCCCTGACGATCGACGACGCGCCGAGCTCCCACACGCGCGAGATAACCGAGGTGCTGCGCGAGCATGGCGCGCGCGCCACGTTCTTTGTCATTGGGTCGCAGGTCGCGGGGCGCGAGGGCCTCCTGCGGGAGGTGATTCGCGGGGGCAACGAGCTGGGGAACCACGCGATGAGGGACGAGCCGTCGAGGTCGCTGAGCGACGCGGCGCTCGAGGCGGAGATCTACGAGGTGCGGGATATGTTGGCTCAGGCATACGCAGCTGAAAACGTCGAGCCGCCGAATACGTACTTCCGGCCTGGGTCCGGGTTCTTTAGCGATCGCATGCGGAGGCTGGTTGATAAGCTTGGGTACAGGCTCGTGCTGGGGGGCATATACCCTCACGACCCGCAGATTCCGTACCCCGGCGTGAACGCGAGGCACATACTGAGCATGCTGAGGCCGGGGGCCATCGTCATCTGCCACGATCGGAGGAGCTGGACGGTTCCGATGCTGAAGAAGGTCCTGCCCGAGGCGAAGAGGAGGGGGTACAAGTTTGTGACCGTCACGGAGCTTTTGGAGGCGGCGAGAACCTAGGGGATCGCCCTATCTTGGGTTCATGGAGCGGATCGTTGTTTCTTTTTTGCTGGAGTATCGTGTTTCATTATAGACTGCAGGTGAGGAGCTGTTCTCGTCTGGAGGGCGAAATTCCCCATCCTCTCGGGAGCAAGCTACGGTGCATCATTGGGGAGCATTGGGCATATAGACTGGGCTTGTAACATAGTGTCGGCTTTATTCTAATACATCGAAAAGACAGACGATCTCGTTTCCGTCATCTCATCACGCGCGCTCCCGTTATCGCCGAACCTCAAAGCCTTTCTCGCCCTCCACCAACCCCCGATCCTCCTTCTCAAGCTTCACAACGTGCGCATGGCTCGGGCCCTTCTTAGCCCACTCCATCAGCGCATCCACGCCCTTCTCCTCGCCTTGGGCTTCCCCTTCGACCTAGACAACTCTCAGTCCCGGCTCAACCCCTAGCCGCGGAGGTGTATGACATCATGCGATACGGTACCTTGTTTGTGGGAGTATTCCGGACCCATCCCGTGAGGTTGTGCTCCATGGCCTTTTTCTGCGTGTAGTATCTAGACAAAAGATTGGCATCCGAGCTCGTGAGTTAAGGGGGGCCTATTTACCTGAAGCTGACACCTTTGGAACGTTAGCTACTGCTCGGGGGTGACATTGGTGTAAGTGGCCTCGTACCTTGGACGGTTCCGTGAACCAGGAAGTAGACCTTGAATTGAATAAGTATGAGGCAATATCATCTCATGAGATCCTGCATATACTCACTCGTTTCGCCATATTGGCACGCTGGATCGCCATACAAAGGATCTAAGAAAAGAGAGCGCTGACGATGAGTTCCGTATTGAGCTCCCCACACTTGCGCCGGTTGATATGATAACGATGTGGGTCCGGTGAATATTCGGCTGAATACTACCGACCTCCACCCATGCTTATCCCCGGAGGTCGCCTTCGCGTAGGACAACCCGATGCAAACAAATCCAACTATCCTTACGAGTCCGCGCAAAACCGCATATTCAACCCCCCAAAGCCGTCTATCCGACTTCCGCGAACAATCCGCACGCCACGCCACTAGCCCGCGACAGCAGCGCCGACCATGGCGTCCCCAAGGGACCCCTCCCCCGCCACGCCCGACGCCCCAATCATCTTCCGCTCGAAGAGGAAGCGCCCGACCCTCAGGAGCCGGCGCGAGGAGCCCGAGCGCGACGAAACCCCGGCGAATGTTTCTGGAGGTGAAGGCGCGGCGAGTGGGGAGGAGGGCGACGAGGACGTTTCGGTTGCGGAGGTGCTGCGGCAGAGGAGGAGGCAGGGGAGGTTGCGGGGCGTTGGAGTTACTTCTGAGGGTGCGCTTCAGAGGGTTGGAGGGGAGGATGATGAGGAGGAGGAGGGTCTAGTAGTGCGGGGGCGGGACGCGACGTCACCGGAGGCAGTGGGTGGGATATCAGGCCGCTTCGCGCCGCAGACGGGTCTCGTAGGCGAGCTCGTAAACAAGCACATGTGAGTCCTCCCTCAGACCCCCAAATCACAAACCCCCTCCCCGCCTCTCCCACCACACCTTCCCACCCACCAGCGAAACACCACTAACCAAGCAAGGATGGAATACGTAGAATCAAAGCTCGCTAGCCGGCACGCCCCGCCCACCACCACCCAGTCCCTCCCCCCTCCCCTCACCGACGCGCCCCCCGGCGCAGCAGAGGCGCAGAAGCCTACGATACACGGGAAGCTGATGGAGGTTGATCTCGGCGAGGAGGCGCGGAGCAGAAACGTTGCGCTGACGGAGCGGGCGCGGAGGAGGCTTGCGGGCGACGCGGAGGGAGAAGGGTCCGCGGATGGGGGAAGATCGTCTAGGAGGGGAAGGCCGGGTGGGAGGAATAGGCGGGGGAGCGACGATGTGAAGAGGGATCAACTCGTCGAACAGTTCCTCCACGAAAACAGACGTACGTGGGACCCCTCATCTTCCCACTTTTCATCCTCCCCTTCCACTTTTCTTTTCCTCAATCCCATTCCCACAGTACCAAGCTAACATCCCACAGCGGACCTCAACATCCCCATAGAAGAAGCTCCCCCGCCCTCCACGCCCCCCTCAGACACCCCCGCCGACGACCGCATAGCAGAGGAGTTCAAGCGCGAGTTCCTCGACGCCGTCGCCAGCCGCAGACAGAAGCGGCGCGCCGCGAAGCCCGTCGCCCGCCCCGGCGACAAGCGGGCCGAGGGCGACGTGCTCAAGGGCCCGAAGCTGGGGGGCAGCAGGAACGTGAGGTCTACTGTTAGGGATATCCTGCTGCAGCAGGAGAAGGATAGGGAGAGGGCGCGCGGGGGCGCGGGGAGGAGGTGAGGTTTATTTTGTGGTTGTACTAGTATATGCATCGGTCACGGGAGGAGTTTACAAGGATACGTCTCTAATGGAGCGAGTGAATTAATCAATCAGGTTTATATTTTCATCCCTATCTAGTAGACATGGTGTAGATACTGACTACCCGAGCTCATATGTGCAACGAACGGCGCAGGACCTCCACCAGATAATCTAGAAACGAAAGAAACGTCAAAGCAATAACTCCATACCTAAAAGATGCCTCCATAGCACATAAAAACTGAAACCACCTCTAGCGTGATTAAACGGTGTTCAACCAACCCCAGGAAACTAGCCTCGTGCTCTCATCATTCTTCGTGTTCCCCCACATAGACCGTCCTGGCCGTGATCTTGTGCAGAGGAGCTTATATTCCGCTAAAAGAAGCCAATGTATGAAATAAAGCAGAGTGCAGTGAAGCGAAAACTGAATGAGACAGAAAAGCAAAACCTTACCGTACCCGCGGGCCGTCGGGAGGCGCTATGAATGGTAGTATCATAAGCCAAGACCGTCGACCGGGATTTGTATCCAAAAAAGGAGACTAAAGTCTCAATGCAACACCTGTATATGCAGCCCGTCCGTTATCCTGATGCGCCGAGTACCGCCGTGTCCAGAAGCCTCCCAACCCGCAATGCGCCGAATTCGTAAAGAAAATGTGTAGACCGTCAATGAGATAGGAAATCATGGCGTGGCAGCGTAGAGGCCACCCTTCATCTGATGTCGAGCTGGAAAGGCTTAAACCGGCCACCGATTGTCGCGCAGCGAGGACACTTCCGCCGCGCACCTTGCTCTGCCATCAAGACATCGACGCAGGGGGGGCAGATGCCACACACACACTCGGTGCAGGCAAACGACTCCTTTAGGAACGAGACGGACTGACACGCGGCGCAGTATATCTGGGTGTTCTGGGAAGAGTAGCTTGGCGACGAGTCTTGCAGACCCTTCGACTCCATGTGGAAGTTGTCGCCGCTCTCGCCGCTCTCGACGGAAGGGAACGGATGCGGATCAGGCAGCTCGTTGTGATACGATGGCGGCGTGAGTGCCTGCTGGAGGGGCGACGCTTGATAATTACCGGGCTGGAACTGACTATGCGAGAACGGCGGCATGGACGCTCGCGGAATCGACACGGGAGACTGAGGCATCTGCTCGTCAAATTAGGTCCCACTTCCCTGGTGGCAAAGTCTAGGTTCAAACTTACCGGAGTACGATCCTCATCAGCATCGCCGGACGCGGATGCGGCCTGATCAGCCGCATCAATCAGGTCTTCCCAGCGTTTACCGTAATCAGCAGACGGCTCGGCGGATAACGCCTTGCGGTCGTTGGGTCCAGGCCTCAAGCGCTCGTCATTCTGTATCCGCCGTAGCCAATCGTGGGCCGTGCCCTTGGATCTCTGCTTCTTGTGATAGGATTCGCGCCCTCGCTTCGTCACCGACTGCTTCCGAGGCCGCGTCGCTCCAAGCGACCGGTGGATAGGCGGTAGGGTCGATGATCGCTCGGGAGGAGACCCCGACAGAATAGACGGAAGTAGGTCTCTTGGTCGGCCAGAGTTCAAAGCTGGGAAAGGATCGCTCGTGATGTCATTATTCGATAAGTGGATCGGGGGTAATTCGATGGAAGATCGCGGGATTCTTCGGCCGTCGGAGTCGGAATGCCAGCCCTGCTGTTCGTTTAGCACCGCCTCCCTCGTGCAATCGACTTGTCAATTACTTACCCCTTCTGAGTCCCATTCGTGGTCAGTCCTATGGCCGTGGAGCTGAGCCAGGGCCGCTGCAGCACTGGCGGTTGGCAACATGGAAGCACCTATCCGCGGACACTGTTAGTATCGGGCCCACAATGAACGCGACTGGGCAATGTGCCGTTATTTCGGAGCGATGCATCAATTACATGCGGATGGCTCGATAGAACGGCGGGAACCAACAGCGCCGATCGACCTCATCGGGGAGAAGGAGCTGACAAAAAGGCGAGGCAAGCAGACTACCGGAGATGACGAACCTTGAGAGTTTGGTGTTCCGACCTGGCCCGGAGCTCCTGGAGGCGAGCTCTGCTGTTGATTTTGCACCCGTTCCGACGGCGGGGTGTTAATCATCAGCAGGAAGCTCTCCTCGGTAGCTGGGAGCTTGGAGATGTAGTGCTCGGGGTGGGCTCGCCGAATATGTTCCTGCATCGAACGATAACGTTTTTCCTGCGAAAGACCCTAGCGTCAGCGAAGAAATTTACCGGCGCACTGGAGCGCATCGCGAGAGCTTTCCCGAGAGCAGCGGGTCTTGGGCGAGCTGAAGCTTGGCTATAACTAATCGCATTCTCCCTATGATAGAGATGCTTCAAGAGCTGCGACAAAGCGACAGGCGACACTTGCACCAAGGCACCCATGAAGCTCCGTCGCGAGTGGAGGAAGCAAGGGAGACAAAAAGGCGAAAACTCACGCCGATGCAGCGCTTGCGACAGCTCGAGCCATCCTGGTTCCGCAGCGGGCAGACGACCTCATTGTTGGCGTCCGTTATCGAAAAAGAAGAGGTCAAGGCAGATCGGGGCGGCATCTTATCGACAACCCCGCCATGCGCTGGCGGAGACGGGTCTGGGGAATGGTGGGATTGATATCCAGGGATCGATGAGGGGTTAACGCTATGATGTTTGGTGGGTAGTTCGGTTATCGGTTAGTGGTGACGACTGGGACCGATGAATTGGCTGCTGCGGAGACTCGAGCTTAACATTTCCAACCCGTCGCGCGGCCGGTCGTCGAAGCTGAGCTGGCCCGGCGAAAATTCCGTCGAAATGGGTGCGTTGCGTTGGCGAGGGAGAGCTTCCAGCTTAAAACTATTCGAGCTTGTGCGATTGTGGCAAAGGTCCATTCGAGAGACTCGGCTGCGTGGGTCGGGCCTGGCTAGGTTTTTGGGCGAAGGGAGGGAGGGAGGCGAGGGGTGTGAAAAAGGGCGCGGAGAGAGGAGGCTAATTCAACCTGAAGGCCCGAGGTCTTGCGCAGATGTCATGGATACAAGGTGAAGCGATGGTTAGAGTAAGAAGAGGGGAAAGCTCCGGGGAGGAACGGAGAAGGAAAGCGGTGGAGGTTTGTCTCGACAGGCCCGTCCGAATAAGACGAGCAAGGACCCAATCGACCCTCGGGAACCGATCCATGGGGAAAAGAGAGGGAGGGGTGTGACTTCCCTTCCAGCACGAGTGGGATTCTTCGAGCGAATGGGTGCTCGAAGCACGAGCCTGCAACATGGCGAAGCTCGAGGGGTCAAGTACTCCGTGTCTACAGAGTTTGACAGGCACTATGTACGCGGGGGCGGGGTCTTTCACCCATTAACACGGACAGCTGCCAGTGTCCTGCGTAATGTGGGCTCGCTTCGGGTTGCATTCCTTCCTGTCCCCCACATTGAGCCATTGCCGTCCGTCGGCTTGGCCCACACCCGAGATGCCTGCTGTAGAATTTGCGTGGCTGGTAATGGAGGTGGTATTATCTTTCCCAACATTCTTGCGCTTCTATCACCGTCGTTCTCTGAAATGGAACCAATGTCTACAAACTAAGCCAAGGGGGCCAAGCATAAGGGAGTATAAACCGCCCTTTGCCTCGTTACGTCTTCAGCTTCCGCGGCTCCACTCCAGCCACATTGACATGACATCTGCGATGCAGGCTTGTTCCGGAGAGGCGGGACCTCGACCCTTCGCTCGTCGTGACAATACGAGTCATAGCTCGGCTTTCCCTGCTTCCGATCTAGGGGCGTCTCTCGGAGCTTTCGTACTCCGTATGCAAAAGCACGGACAGAGCGGGAAAAGCCAGAGCTTCGCGTACCCCCGCGTGGACCTCTCGCCCTCGCATGTACCAACCTAATACCCCGCCTGCCCCCTGCGAGGGTAGGACGTCTCCAGGCGATGGGCCATGGGCCCATGGTTTGCGCTAGCTGGTGCTGCTCCCAGTGGGTGTCGCTCTAAACAGCAGGCAAGCCCGTCGGTGACCAAGACACATGCACAGCTGAAAGACCGCCACCGAACCTGGTGCTGAGACAATGGGGAGCAAGACGGAAGGGAGAAAACCTGGCAGGACCCGGGACGATCGGCCACCGGGGCCCTCCAGAGAGGGGATTGGCCAGTTTGCGCGCTCGCTCGATCGTCCTAAAGCGATACGACGGTAATACCTTGTACCCCTCTCGGGCTCACTGTAGGTCGAGCCCGAGCGCGAGCGAGAGATTTCGCAATGGCCGGAGCTCACGTGGCTCCCGCGGCCAGCGTAGCTCAACGTGTCCAGGATCCAGTGCCGGGCAGCTGGGGATGATTGCCATGCAAGACCGTGGCTTCCACGCCCCGTGTTGCATTGCGCCACCGAGTACCTGCTCCGTCATGGCGACTGACTTTGGGTACCTCGACCCCTACCTGAGGCGGCGGGAGTGAGGGGCTCAACCACGTCCCCCTGCACCCACTTTAACTCGATAAGAGCTCACGATAAGAACGCGGGATCGCACCCACCCTTCGCACCTCCCAGAAGCTGGTTAAAAGCTTTAAATTCGTTTCAAACGTCTCCGAGAGCTGCACCGGGGCCCCGTCCAGCTCCACGCCGCAGATCCCAGGGCGCGGAGCTTTTTTGCGAAAGTGGTGCCTGCCTCGGTCGCCCTTGCACAGGACTGGAAGGTCCGACCTTCTCGAAGGAGGGAGGGCCCACAGTGACTCGATTTCGAGGTCGGCGAACGGCACGGACTGTGCGGGGCTCCCCGGGGGTGGCCCTATCACAATTCAGCCCACAAAACCTGCGAGGAGCTTTCACGGCGAAAGGTCCAGCGCCAATTCACGTTCAACTTCGTCGCCACCGCCACTGACGGAGATTCTCTAACCCACTACCGAGGCTTATTTAGTTCATCGCTAACTGGCTTGACGGCCTAACACCACGAGATACCACTGTTACAGGGGGTTCGAGGGTACGACCCGCCGAGAAAACTCTACTGCCGGGATGGCGCCGCGGCTTTGTGCTCCGCAGCTCCCTGGTAAGGCGTCCAGATCCGACCCACTCATGCTTGAGCTATTATGGGCACCCCCGTTTCGGCAAATCGTATGGGTGAAGCGCGGGATTCGTAAGTCAAGGTTCTTCGGCGCCGGTCCACACATCATATGCAAGCCCTGCTCCAGCTCCATGGCACGGCGGGCGACTAATACGAACTCCTGTGGTCCGGGTGTCTTGAACGGAACTAGCGGGGACGGAGGTCATGCACATTCCTTGCACCGCGGCATCGAAGTCGCATGACACGGCGAAGACCAATGGTAGGTGCTACCGAGAGGGAAGATGGAGTGCGACTTCCCTAGCACAGGCGGTGAAGAGCTTTGGGCGGTACTAGCGCCTGCCCATCTTCATTCGTCTTGCTGATGCTTGGGACGGCGTCCAAGACAACACTCGTGCAGCTCACGGTAGTTTTGCGGGTCCCATCTTCGAGCCCATCATGATCGTAAGACCATCTTTGACTATTGAGAACGCAGCCCATTTTCAGCATCGGCAGAGACGAGACTCTCTGGCGCCAGGTGAGGTAATACTGCATCCAGCTTCTCGCGGCCCACGGCCCAAGCCTGGGCTCCACGCGGCGAATAGAAACTACTCCGTGCGGGAGTCCGGGAATGGAAATCAACTTTCATGCTTTCCCCCCACAGGGCCCCACATCCTTCCGCCTGCAGTCCTCACCTCTCACCGAGCATCGAAATTGGAGAACTCGGTCGGAGCCAGGAACTCCAATCACCTGCCGGTAAGCTCCAAACCTAGTTGCCACCGCCGCGCGGTAATCCCGGCGAAAAGGGGTAACCGGCAAGAGGCTGGTGGGTGAGACGAAGGAGAGTTCTCGCCGGGCGGCCATGTGCCGTGCAATGCGAATGTGGCTTGGCCTTGATTCCTGCATGGGATGGGGGGATTTCTGGAATGCGTCGATGGCACCTGGCCTGGGTTAAGAGCTGAGGACAAGACGTCGGTCTATCCCGCACGGATGCTGTCAGGTCTTGATGGACACCGGGTGAGACCCAGCAAGACCCCGGTGCCTTGGTGCAATCGGCGAGGTCCATCGAGGGGCCCAGATGCCCTAATGCGGAAGCGCTTCTCAAGTGGGTTCGATGGCGCGGCCATGTTCACTGGGCGCTATCACCTCTTACATCGTGAAGAGAGGTTTTTACCACGTATATCGTTATTGAGCTCCGCCACTTAGAGGTCGCTCACGGACTCTGATGTGGTTTTTGCGTGGTCACTGAAACAAGGCCTTGTCAGGGTTGAGACGCTGTTCCGCACAGATCCCGAGGGACCACTGTCCCACATTTCGCACCTTGGGTTGCTTTCATTCTACACATCTGCCATGCGCTCAATCTTCCCACATCATCACACGTGTGTCCATGAGTCTCTGGAACGGGAATATAGGCATGAAACCCAACCGGTCTCATCTCATTTGTGGTCTTCGTCGGCCTAAGAAAGGCGACGAACTGGGCGTTACAGACGCGAGCAAACGTCAATAGCTCAGCGTTGCAGTGTAACGGATCTTCGCCCCTGCACGTTCCTCGTTGACGATGCCCCTCCCTTTGGCCGTAATACGTTTCAACTTTCAACGATCCGGGGCCCTTGCCTAGGTAGAGCTGCATTCGCCGAGTCTCCACGGGAAAGAAAGGACGCACATACCCCCAGGCTACAACGTCATACCCGTACCTCTAATGCCCCACGGTTGTCCCTACCTCGCTTCCAGATGCCCCGATAGGAGCAGTTCCTCTCGCCGTCCAATGATTGCAAGCTTGCGTTTTATCGATCGAACCATCGCGAGATTATCCCTGTCTGGGGGAACCGGCTCATCCTTTCCCGGTCTCTAACTCCATCCGAGCTTCCTTTATCCTCATCTGAGAGGTGGCTAATATAAACGGAATCGCCTGCCACGTTTATGGCTTCTCCTGAGCTGTCCGTCTTCACTCTAGTCGGGGTCGTCTATGTTTCCCGCGAGTTCAACGGGCCCTGTACCAAGCTCCTGTTTGACTGCGCAGCTTTGTTTCCCGGGCACACAGTCGGTTATCTTACGACATGTCTCTGCACATAAAGCAGCTAAACGCCGACGCCTCTTTCCTCCTCTCCTTCGAACGCACTTCAGACCACTCCATCGCAGGCCAAAGCCCAAAGCCCTTCACGATATTGACAGACCCATGGATCGTGGGGCCATCGAAAGTCATCCACCCCATCCTGGCAGTATCAACACACCGGAGACCCGCCTGCGTCTCGACGCTCCCCGAGCCCGACCTCGTGATTGTAAGCCAGCACAAGAGTGATCACTGCAACGAGGCGACGTTGCGCCAGCTACCCCCGACGGGAAGGAAGACTCTCATCCTGGCGGTGCCTGCCGCTGCGAAGCTGATTAAGAGCTGGGGCTACTTTGACGAGGATAAGATTGTTACTATCCCCAGGTGGGAGGGGACCACTGGTACTGGGCGCAAGGATTCCATCGTTCGGGTTCCGGTTTCCTCTGTGGTGCCCGGGGGTGCACCTGGGGAAGTGACGGTGGCTTATATCCCCCAGAAACGGGACGTCAGTGGTCTCCATGCGGCCATAGGAATCACTTATACGCCGCCTCAGAGAGCTCGAGGGGCGTTTTCACAATGTCCTGTCACTCCGCCAGCGACGCCAGAAACAGACCGCGCTACGTGTCCTCTTCACGGGGCCATGATCTCATCAACCGTCCAAGCTCTTCACCTTGCGCCTTCGACACCTCCGGTATCGCCCTCTCAATCCACGCGCTCCGTCCACTCAACCCAGACAGCATCCTCCTCGATCTCCCCACTACAGCCACCCGCCTCCCGCCGAGACAGCCCCCTCTCCATAATATTCTCCCCCCACGGCATCTCCTACCAAGACCTCAAGCCCTACACCGCCCACCTCGCCCACACCTCAGCCCTCCCCCTCACCGCCCTCCTCCACTGCCTCGACTCGGTCTCGAACCCCTGGTGGCTAGGCGGCAACATAAGCGCCGGGGCGCCCGCGGGCCGGGAGACGGCGCTGAGGTTGGGTGCCAGAGCGTGGGTGAGTGCGCACGACGGGGAGAAGGACGTTTGTGGGCTTATGACGAAGATGTTGAGGGTTAGGAGGCATGAGAGGGGGGAGGTCCAGCGGGGGTTGGCGAGTGGTGGGGGGGACGGGTGTGGTGGGACGGAGGTTTTGGTGTTGGGGGTTGGGGAGGGCGTGCGTGTGAACGGGGAGGGGGTTGTTGGCTCCCGGTAACGAGTTTCAATTCCGGGAGTTCTTTATTGAAGTCGAACAGGGGGTTCTCGTGAAGAAGGAGGAGGAGGAAGAGGAGGAGGAGGAAGAGGAGGAGGAGGAGGAAGAGGAGGAGGAGGAGGAAGAGGAGGAGGAGGCAGGGCCTGTCGCCGGGTCTGGGATCCGACCGGTCAGTGCTTCGGGACGGTTTGCTGGGCGAGTCCACGGCACTTTGATACCCAACCTAATAAAGGCGGAGCTAATGGAGGGGGCTCACATGTCATGAGGGTAATAATTAGCTGACTGGTTTGATTTTGAACCCTGCTTGCTGGTGTCACTGTTCTTGGTATTCCTTGGTTATAAGTCTCAACACCAACCTTGCTTGGAAACGAGCTTGCTGTAGATCCCAGACTGTAACATTGCCACGTATGAAGCAGCTGAAAAAAAGAGACGGGAAGGTACATGCAAAAGACCCCAAAACATCCATGGGCCGAGAGAAACAGAAACCGCAAAAGGGAAGCGCCGCTGGGCACCAACCCCGCCTTCCTCGAGCTCACCCAGCTCCCACCCGCCTACCTCATCTGCTTCAAAATCTCGCTCAAAAAGTCCTCAAAGCTAAGCGTGATGTACCCATCCCGATCTTCATCATACTTCTTGAAAACATCCGTCATCCTCTTGAGCGAAATACAAGCCTGCACAAACAAGTCAAAGCTCATGACGCCCTCCCCCCTCTTATCATACGTCCGGAACAGCAGCTCCACGAACCCGGGCGTGAGGCGGTACCGGAAGGCGACGAGGGCGTTTGTGAACTCCTCGAGCGAGATGTTGCCGGAGCGGTCGACGTCGAAGCGGTCGAAGAGGGTGCGCCAGGAGGCGAGGAAGGACCAGAGGCCGCAGAACTCCTCGAAGGCGATGGTGCCGGAGCGGTCCGAGTCGAACATGCGGATCATCATCCGGACGGTCTGCGGGTCGAAGGGGGACCAGTCGCCGTTTACGAGGGCGGCGCTTAGCTCCGCTTCGGAGAGGTTGCCGGTTCCTAGGGGGGCGGGTCAGTACGGGCTCTCGTGTGTCTGTGTGCGCGCGCGTGTTGCGAGGGCGCGGTGGACTCACCATCCTTGTCCACGGCGCGGAACAGCGGCAGCAGCTGCGGGTCGGCGTTGGGGCCGAGCGCGACGTCGGGGGAGGGCGGCGGCCGGTTGTCGGTCGGGGGCCGGGTGTGGTGGGAGGGTCGGGGCCCGGACGCCATGGGCGGCGGGGAGGCGGCGGCGTATTGCGACGGGCTCAGGCGGTGGTGGGAAGCGTTGTGGGAGTCGTGTCGCTGGGGCGGCACGCCCGAGGGGCGGCCTTGGTGGGGGAGGGGCGGGGTGGGCTTGTCGTAGCCATTGTGTCGGAGGGACGCGGTGCGCTTCTGCACGGGGGGGAGAATCGAGTCAGTCTCAATGACGAGGGAGTGGGTTTGGGGGAGGGAAGGCGTCGTGGGCTCCTCACGTTGTCATCGGGCTCGGCGAACCTGGGGACTGCGTGTCAGATGATGCGCATGAAGCTGGGACTTGGTCTTGATAGCTACCTTGGTAGTTCGTCTGGATTGTAAGGACGGTTGTACGCCATTTTGGGCTACGTATGAGGGTAAAGTGAAGTCGCAGAGGGTCCTGTTTGCGCTTGAGAAGGCGAGCTGGGTGGCCAGGTTATATACTGCCAGTCGGTGTTTGGCGATGCGTGTCGAGCCTCAGCACGAGATGGCGGGGCGGAGCGGTGCGCAAGTGCGCAGGTGAGCAAGGCTCGGCAATCTGAGGACGGCGAGAGTAGGCGGCGACGCGAAAGAACCAAGGCCCGGTGACTGTAAATCCCAGGGCTACGAGGACGACGATAATGGAGAGAGATACAAAGAGGAGGGGAAAACTGAGGACAGGATCATCTCCGACGGGCTTAAGTGGAGGAGCGTTGCGACTGCGCCAAGGCGGCGATCCAGGGGAGCGGCCCACGCGGGGCCCGCCGAGGGAGAGCTGAGGTAATAGCACCGTAGGGGTCCTGTAGGGGTGCCGGGGTCCTGTGGGTTTGCCGAGTCACTCCGTACTTTCTTCGACGAAAGACGGGAGCCGTGCGAGGCTCCGGGGGTTTTAGCGGGGCTTGAATACGTATGAGGCGGGGATGACCGAGAGCAGGAATGCGAAGTTCCGGCGATTCGCGGCTCAGGACCACGGAGATGAATTCACTCACGAGGGCCAAGAGCCAAGAGCCAGCTTACAACTCTCGCGAATATGGCAGGGCTGCCAAGTATCCCCTGTGGGCTCCGACTATCCGGACTACACTGAGCAATGTTATCTTTAGAAACACACGTACGTACGCACGACAGCGCGCATACAGGAGAGGCCCAGGCCCAAAGCCTCGAGGCGTCTCGCCGAGCGGAGAGCCCGTTCTTGGCCCCCGGCGTCCGGCACCCGCCCTATTACGCGGCAGCCTTAAACAGGCAAGGCGCATGCCGGGGACGCGAGTATAACGTTCTACGGCGCAGAAATGCCCTCCCAGGATCCGCTTCGCCGGGACACTGTTTCATCCGCAGCCCAGCTCCCTGTAGGGTTCAACGCGGACATGCCCTTTCCGAGACTTCCCCGCCGGCCCCCTGCAGAGCGAGGTGAAACCTGCGACAGCCATCCACGGACCATTCACCTTGCCTGGCACCATCAAGTTCAGACGGTCGTCAGCGGCGTTAGCGCGCGATGGGCACCAGTAATACACGGATGCGTACAATCTCCGACGCCCTACTCGTATTCCATACGAAGGCGCGCCCAAGCGGGGAGATTGTGCGAGCAGTGTGGGGCGCCCTCCCCCGCTCTGGCGCACTGGAGACTTGCGAATTCAGAGGGGCTGTGGTTGACGTCAGAGGGGGCCCCTGGCACCTGTGACCCCTGCTGTGTGGCGCGGCCGGGGGCCTAGCGCCCAGCCTGGGCTCCGCCTTCCCCCTCTTCCGGGATGGCGACACCGCGTGGGCGGGTCGGATCGGCCCTGAGCGAGCCTTTCGTCCCTGCCCAATCCCACCCTCCAATATACCCCGAACTGAGCCGTCTCGTCACATAGCAACACCAAGACTGATCATCCGCGGCGCGCTTTTACCCCCACC